>APFE030426488.1:0-12124 GCA_000404065.3 Pinus taeda | reverse complement strand
CCATTGATTGTGCAGAAACTAGCTATCAAACTTGGGATTCCAATGAATTGCTACCGGATTTTGACTGGAAAAATCTGCGGGAAAGGCTTTCAAAAAGTCGTGTTATCGACTACTGCTTAGAAAAATGGTCCATCACTTTTAATAAAATTAAAAAACCTATATTTGTGCCACATGGCTCCCCACCCACCAATTTCCTAGGAATTTGAGATTATTCCAATTCTAACAAGTTCCTCCATGTTGAGATTACTCCATCTCTAATAAGTTCCTCATTATTATTTATAATATTCATTTATATATAAGAGAATTTTATTTAGCAAAATAGTCTATTACTTGTTAATAAATTTATAAAAATATATTTGTGCCAGGTGTTTGCCCACCGACCAATTTCTTAGGGATTTGAGATTATTCCAATTCTAATAAGTTCCTCCATGATAAGTTCCTAGTTATTATTTATAAAATTCATTTATATATAAGAAAATATATAACAAGGTATTTTCATATGTCTTTACTATGGTGCAAAAAAATTCCATCCATTATGGTGTTAAGCTGTCCCTCAACATGTTCAAGGTCATATTGCGAACTCCAATTTTCTGCTCACGCTAGAAAAATGTGGGCTACAAGTTGTGAATGCCAGTGGTTTTCTTCGATTAATAACAAAGTTTTCCATACCATATATAATAAAGTGTTTTCCTGTATATCTCAACATACATATATTTGTATGTTTCCACTCTAATATTGACAAATTTAACGTCACCAACCTTTATGAGAAGTTTCGGCATTTGATATTGGATCACGAGGCCAACTTACACGACCTTGACTCTCGAGAGGAATATGTGTGGCCACACAAATGAGTATAAGGCGAGTAGATCATGAGGCCAACTTAGGGGACCTTGAGTAATATGTGCTGCCCCACAAATGAGTACAAGGTTTGACCAACTTATTCCAGGGATATTCACAAGATCAATTATGTGTCAACTATAAATGTAGTAACTTAATGTGGTTATGTCTATAAATTTAGTAACATTGTGTGGTTTAGATTTTAAGTTTTATGGAATATTGCTTTACATTCCAAATACAAATGTATAAAAGTAGCTCAACTATAAATTTGATCTATCTTAGGTTTCGAGTGCAGGATTAGTGTAGAATTAGGTAAGGTAGCATGAATTAATTTGTGCTCTAAAATTAATTAGCAATCATTCAACAAAAAATTTATCTAAGAAGTGTTTAGAGTGATATAATTTCTTCTTATGTAATTATTTTTTAAATGCAAAATTAAAAAAAAAAAAAAAATTGTATCTCAAAGACAAAATTGACAAAAAAAAATTATAGCCCAATTATAAAATAATAACATTACTGGAAATGCTTGAAAATATTTTATCCATGAAAAATTATTTCTTTTCATTGTACATATTAGTTGACATTGAAATATTTTACTTAATATGACATTAAAATATTTTATTTATGAAGTACATTATTTATATTAATAAGTTCCATAATAGGTTCCTGCATGATTAATAAATTTAGAAATTTGGAAATTATGGTTGATGTTTTGAAATGTATTTTTATGTGATTCATGATATAATTCTCAAATCTTCTGGAGAAATCACATAGAAAACAAAGGGTGTTTCTAAACTAAATCTAAGTTCATCATCACGACCAAGATGAGGAGCAAGATCAACTAACCACTAATATATATCTTAGAGATGCAATGGTAAATTTCAAATGGGCAAAAAAAACATTAAAACACAACAATCAATTTATTTATTAGTTATTTTGAACTTTATTCTATTTTCAATTTTAATTATCCAGAAAAATGATAGACTTTAACAATTTCTATTAATTTATTAGATGACCCTAACAATATATTAATATTTCAGTTTCTATTAATGTGTTTTTATTTTTAAAATTTGAAATGCATTATACTGTAAATTGATTATAAGTAAAATAAATGAAGTAAAAATATAAATTGAGTATAATGTTAATTATTGTTGAATTTAAGCTTCTGCGATCCATATGAAGTTTAATGAGAAATATTTAGGGGGAAATCACATTGTAATATTTTTGTCTACCTGTTTCGAACCAGAGTGTGGTTCATCAGGACAAGTTGAAGAAGAGCGGAGATCTTCCAACGACTATATTGGACTAGGAAACAACTATATTGGACCAGACAATTTCACTGAGAAATGGCTAAATTTGACTGGTCAATTCCACTGGACCAAGGGAGAGGAAAAGTTATTAATGTTATTGTTATTTTCATTATTATTAATATGGTTCTTATATTTATATTAATATTATTGATAATAACTTAATTCTAAATATTATTTAGAATTGATATATGTGCTTGATATGGGTTTATGGGCATTATCAACCACATTTATTTATGTGGTTGTGCTAATCATGATTTATAATGCTCAAAAGAGATGTAGACTAGATAGGATGTATACTAAATAGTGATGGGATATATTGTTAAGTCACTTTTTGCTTTTTGATATAAAAGTCACTCGTTAGCCAAAATCTAACGATATTAAAAACTAGTATATTAAGTGATCTCAAATACTTAGATACCCTTGAGCCATAATTATTCCTTTAAATTTATATATTCGAAGTTTTTAATTTCAAATATTTTTGTTTGATTAAAAATAATTACTTCGTAATTACTCCTTTAACTTTATACATATGTTTGATATGGGATGATAAATAAAAGGAGAAAACTTAGAATCGATGTACACAGCAGAATTTTCCTCAAAGACCATGCGCGTAAAATGCCCATATTTGGAGAAGCTAAACTTTAATAAAAGCTTGACAGCTGTTGATATGAATAACATGGTCGACAAAACATAGTATATGCCTATCATAATTTCCGTGGAAGATTAGTAGAATTTTATAAAAACTTGACTAGTGATTTGAGTAGAATTTTTGTTAAGTTGACTCGGTGCCAAGGACATGTTTGAATTGATTTTTTGAGAGGATAATAATGGAATCATAATCCTGTTTGAATTGATTTTTTTAAACGATAATAATGAAATCAAGTTTTATTATATAATTAATATGATTTATTTTAAGTATATATATTTTTATAAGTCAGGGATAATTTTTTTGTAATTTTCTTTAGTTCTAAAATTAATGGCTATTTTTATGTTTAATTGTATTTCGAATGTTAAATAAAATATATTAAATTAATACCAATTTTAATTATATAAATTTATTTATTTTTTCTTTTATTTATTATATAATTATATATGAAGTGATATTCAACATAAATATTTTTAGATACAAATTTAATTATGCAAACTTTTTTTTCTTTATATATAAATATATATGAAGTGGATGGAGATAAATTAGTTAACATAGACTTTCAAATAGTTTATTTAAATCTTGTGAATATTTTTTAAAAATATTTGATACACATTTTTTTACTTCTAATTTTTTACAACATGTTCATTTTTTTTATAATTATAGCCAACATTGATTATCTATTTAGAACATAATTTTCCATTTTCAATTTGACAAACTTATACATCCCTTTGTAAAAATCAATAATTTTTAAAAGATTATTATTGACATTAATAAAATAAATAGGTAAATAAAATTTTAAAAATAAAAGTGAATGAATTTTAATTATATAAAAATTGTAGTAAAATGGATTATATAAGTAGATAATAGGTACAATGTTAGGGAGATGCACTGACGTATTATTTATGATTTATAGTTCCAAAATATTTATTTATATAGAGATTTACCAAATACAAAATGATTGAGACTCTTAGAGAGTCAAGAAATTCACTTGTGGACAAGTTGTTTATTAATTAAAAGTAATTAATTTTCAAATTTACTTGGGAGTCCTAATTTTTTAACCGATTTGGATTGGGAGTAAACAAATTTGTTGTGATGCTATCACAAGCAAAACCATTCAAAATTACATTTTATTTTTTTTGACCAAAGTTTTAATTCTACTGAGAATGAATTCTAAGGTAAGACATTTGGCCTTTGTTCTAAATGGAATGTGTCTTTGGATGAAATTTATAACCTAAAAATGCCTTACAAAAGACCATATGCATCTACAAAATGGTTAAATATAACTCTTAGTTATTTTCTTTTCTAACAAGAAAATAAAATTCTCGAGAATCAATAATTTGGAGAGAAGATGCTCAATAACTAACTTCCAATGAAGATCAATTCTCCTTATTACATCGAATATAACTATTTCTCCTAGTTAATTTACTTTTAACATGAACACAAATTTTTGGAGAATTAATAACTTTGGACAAAATATGCTCAATAACTAACTTCCAATGAAGATTGATTTTCCTTATTACACCAAATACAATTATTTCAAAATTGTCATAAACTAATTCTAGTTAGAACATGTCTCCAAGACTTCCCACATAGCTAGAAATGAATTATTCACCAAAATACTAAATTTAACATCTTTTGACTAAAAATAACTCTTAATTTCCATGCATACTATATTTCAATTATTTATTAATTATAAAAACTAGCTTGACATTTACTTTTATTTATATAAATAAGTAAATAAATAATAAAATTATTATATATATATGAAAAAGAACGTATTTATTATTTTAACACTATTTTATTATTTACCACAATCTTATAAATATTAATATTGAAATTTCAATAGTATTATTATATCATTTTTAAAGTTGATATCATGTTTCCTTAAAATACTATGAAACTCAAATATATTAAACAACCATTATGTAGCCTAGTAAGTGGTCCCAATCTGCCTTATGAGAAACCAAGTATGTAATTTTCCAAAATTCCAATTTGACCGTATATAATTTTCCAAAATTCCAAACTTTTTGACATCTTTAATGTGATTAAGTCCTATAAAACAAAAGTTTATAGACTAACATTTAGAAAATCAAGAGTTTACAAACTAACATTTAGAAAACCTAGAGTTCGGGGAGGCTAGAAGTGTTAGGTATTTGGCATTGGAGTTGGGTGGTTCTGGAGGAGCAGGAAGCAAAAGTTTACAAACTAACATTTAGAAAAGCAAGAGTTTACAAACTAACATTTAGAAAACCTAGAGTTCGAGGAGGCTAAAAGTGTTAGGTATTTGGCATTGGAGTTGGGTGGTTCTGGAGGAGCAAGAAGACATTGATGGTGAGACTCCATATGAGTGAGCATTGTGTCCATTCTTTCGAAGCATACCTCTTGGTTTCTATGAACATGTTTGGTGTCTTCGAAACTTGTGAGTATATTATATTTTTTTTCATGTTTATGCTTCAATGCACTCCCATGGAGGGTGTTGTGAGTATATTATATTTTTTTTCATGTTTATGCTTCAATGCACTTCGATGGAGGGTCTTTATCTACCAATAAAGAGGTGTCTTACCCTAGTATGCTTAGGGTGAAGAATCCCCGTAGAATCTTCTTGGAGGATCTTAGAGTTTGAAAAAGTTTGTTTCTCTCTGGCGGATAGGGACTTTAATTGATGAAAGTTAGTTTCAAGTTAGAGGGGAACTATCAAATGATAGTTGTTAGCAATTTCATGGCCTATTGTTTGGAACCACTGCACCCCTCGAAGGTCGTGATCGTGAACCTCTATTTTTCTTTTCTAACCTCTGGCAACCTCTTTGGGTTGGATGGACATTACCAGTGCTAGCTGGTTCTCTTCATTCATTTTTGCATTTTTCTTATTTAAAATTTTTTAGAAATATGATAGCATATTAAGTATCTAATCTAATTTAACTAAATAAAATAAAAACTAATTTTTTTATTTAATAGAAAAACAATTATTTATATTTAATAGAAAAACAATTTTATTAACTATGAAACATTGTTATTTGGAATCGTCACACATTGAATTGGAAAAACAATTTTCTTGAACATTAGATGTCGAACATTATTACTACACAACTCGACTTAAATTTTCATAGAATCTTTATTATTTTCGCAATTATCTCCTGCCTGTAACTCCGAATTTACACATCGGAATCGCCTTCATATTTTGTTACATCATAATTTGATATAAAATAGCAACGTGACATGTTCGTAAAAGCCCCACACGCACGCAGGGTTGGAATTTCAAAATACATCATAATCTGATATAAAATACCAACGCGACATGTTGATAAAAGTTCCACACGCACGCATGGTTGGAATTTCAATATAAAATTGCTCGTCAAAATTTTTTTCACCGTTCTTGACGTGGTTTTATAGTTTCAAACCAAAATCTTAACGGTTTTGTAATTTTTTTAACCTGATCTATTTTTATAGTTTCGGTTTTGTAATTTTTTTAACCTGATCTAATTTTATCGTTTCAAATCAGAATCTTTGACGGTTTTGTAATTTTTTAAACTGGGCAAATCACCCATGACGGTCAATTTGGCCGTCAAATTCCACCCTGCGCGCACCACGCCGAATTAGATGTCAAAGCAAGAGTACTATATTATGTTGACAATCCATGGACAGCACGTTTTATATATAAAAAATAAATAAAACAAAAGTCGGCGACGTATGCACTAATGCTTTTTCTCCTAGATCGATCTCGATTCCCCACCAATGGCGGGCTGGCCGCCAATTATGCCCAAAATTTTCCATTGACCGACCCTTTAAAACTAATACATTTCAATCACGCTACAGGGTTGCAGGGGCTGACGCCAAATGCTCCCGTTGCTATGAAGTTTCCGTTCTATTGCGATCTCGCTGAATGGTTCAATAGGTTAAGGCCAAATACTTTGAACCACAATCAGAAGCTTCTGATCTGAAAACGAAAAGAGAGGGAATGGATATTTTGACTGGGGACGGTATCAACTCATTTTACGTAATGGATTTTCACAACCGTGTGGCAATATATGTTGAGGAGGAAGTACAGAAGCAGGAGAGGAGAAGAAGAAGCAGTCAATCTTCAAAGTTCATCTTCGTCACTGCACGGCTTAGTATTTCCTTCAGCCACGGATCCTGTAATTAATGTCCGCGTTCGTGCTGTCTACCTTTCGCCGAAACTGCACCGACGTTTCTAAACAGGTGATTTCCATCCTTAGCCGGATCGTAATTATAATGATGAAATACTCTTTCAGGTTTCTCCTCTCCCCCTCAGGATTGTGAATATAAATCGCTGTGCCTGTAATCGAATTTGCATCGCACCAGTATAGAATTTAATGGGTTTCCTACAAGCAATAATCCTTGCAGCCATTGCTTCCATATTGGTCGGAGAAACTGCTTGCCATTATGAGATCAATTTTACTAGTTTCAATCTCAATAGCGATGCTGGTAATTTCAATATGCTCAACTCCACAATGAGCTCCGGTGCGTTGCAGGTCACACAGGATACCAGTAATAGCGCTTCGCAATACTCCCTAGAAAATATATCTGGGAGGTCATTGTTGAAGGAAAGTTTCAGGCTATACCGTGGGAATAAGACCGCAACCTTCAGTAGCTATTTCGTTTTCAATATTCAACCGAAGAATGGAAGCGGCGGAGAGGGTCTGGCTTTTATCATAACTTCCGATTATTATTTACCTGATAATAGCTATGGCAAATGGCTGGGACTGTTCAACGCCTCCACTAATGGCAGTAGCAGTAGTAAGGTCTTGGCAGTCGAGTTTGATACAAGGAAAAGCCCAGGGACTAATGATCCCGATGGCAACCATGTAGGCATTAATGTTAATGGAATAAATTCCATAAATTTTACGTCTCTCGATCAGGTCAATTTGACGGGCGATTACAACGGGAAAACAAACTACTATGTCCAGGCGTTGATTGAGTATGATGGACAAACGAAGAAGCTGGACGTGTATGTTGCAAAGAATAATACTCCGATGCCGACGAAGCCCGTCGTCTCCTCCATCATCGATCTGTCTACCATTTTAGACCAGAAGGCTTATTTCGGCTTTTCCGCCTCCACGGGTGTCGATACAGAGCTCAACTGTGTTATATCCTGGAATTTCTCAATTGATCCCGTGTCCTTGCCAAACAGGACATTAGTTATTGCTCTACCCATCTGCCTTTCCTTAGCAGTTGTCTTCGTGATAGGTGTTATAGTGTTTTCCAAGCGCCGTAAATCTCAGAAACAGGAAGAGAAAAAGATATTTGAGGCGTTAGAGAAAATTCCAGGCCGGCTATTCGAATTCAGCTACAAAGACCTGAAGAAGGCCACCAGTAACTTCAGTCCCGCGACCCTCCTTGGAGCTGGCGGCTTCGGATCCGTTTACAAAGGAATTCTGCCAAAGGGGAAAAACGTGGTGGCGGTCAAACGCATGGCCAAAGACGCCAAACGAGGTAAAGAGGAATTTATTGCAGAGATCAGCGTCATTAATCGCCTTCGCCATAGAAATCTGGTGCCACTGCTGGGGTGGTGCCATGAGAAAGGGGAGCTGATTATGGTTTATGAATACATGCCCAATGGTAGTCTGGATAAGCATATTTTTAATGATGATTTGGCTGGCGAATTTCTTGATTGGGACCAGAGATACAACATTGTCTCGGGCGTGGCCTCGGCTCTTCTGTATCTCCACGAGGAATGCGAGCAGGTGGTGATCCACAGGGACGTGAAAGCCAGCAACATCATGGTCGATTCCGAATACAATGCCCGGCTTGGCGATTTCGGCCTCGCCCGGTTGATTGAACACGACCGCAGATCCTTCACAGCCACCGGTCTCGTGGGAACCATGGGCTACATCGCACCCGAGTGCTTTCACACAGGGCGACCAACGGTAGAATCGGATGTGTTTAGCTTCGGTGTTGTCGCGCTTGAGGTAACCTGCGGAAGGCCTCCCACATTTCGCACCCCAGAATCGTTTGATCTCATCGGCTGGGTTTGGAAATTATACGGAGAGAACAGGCTCTTGGAAGCCGCCGACACTGGCCTGACCAAGTTTGGAAGCATCAGCGTTAACGTGGAGGACATCAGACGTTTGCTGTTGTTGGGGCTGGCGTGTTCCAACCCGAATCCGGAGGACCGTCCTAACATGAGGGAGGTGACCCAGATACTGGCTCGGACCATGCCTCCACCCGACGTGCCTCGCATCAGGCCGGCGTTCGTCTGGTCCCATATGGCTTTCGATGGCAGTTTCGCAACAGGAAGTAGCAGTGGGAGTGTACCGACCTCCCTGAATGCTCTATTGCCGCCGTCTGATCTAATTGAAAATGGAATAGGGAGGTGATTTTCTGCGGGGAGTCTACCGTCCCGGCTGAAGGACATTGCCAACTCCTGATTTGGCATTGGAGCTGAATCCCAATATTGCAACGGATGTATTATCGTATGTAATTTTTGTTTTGTTTTGTGGACAGAAAACAGGTCTTGTGTTCATGTAGTTAAGATTTAATGTTCAGAACATATCATATGTTTTAATTTCAGTCACAGTTTCTATGTATTTACTTGGATAAAAGATAAGAGTCGACACACACAAAAAATCAGCAGCGAGTGAGATTTGATTTTTATAGGTTGCCCGATCTGGCAATCGATTGCTGATTTAAGTCTCCTTAAGTTTATGAACTGCCCATCTGCTATTGGTATTTGTAAAATGAAATTGACCACAGCGCCATACTTGGAAGGGGAGTGGATTCCTGAATAGTACAAGGCATGGTTGCAAAGGTCTTTCTTAGCATGTAAGGGGTTATTCATTTTCGTGCTTATCTGTATGTAACAAATCTGAAAATGTAATTAATTTCCTGTGCCGATGTTATCTGTATGTACCTAATCTGTAAAAGCAAAACTTATTTACTATGTTATTGAGGCTGCTAGGCAGCATATTCCCATGGGCTTATGGTTAGATTGAAACAAGTATATTTTTTGGTGGTAGGTATATACTGTCCCATGTATTTATGGTTAGTATAGTAAATAAAGTCTGTCAAACCCTGTAAAATGAAAAATAAGCGTAGCCCCTTAGCATAGGCATATTCTAATCTTTGTTCAGCTGCCATATTTCCATTGTGGTTTCCATATCTTTCCATTCGTAGTTAAGAACACCTGCGCCAACTGATAAAATCGACAGGAATTAGTCTCTTTGCATTAATTGATGGCTTGTATGGTTACAATAGTTGGAAGTTAATCTGTTAAACTTAATTAAGTCAGCTGTAAGTTAGTTTGAGTTTAGTATTATATTTGGTAAAATCAAATAGCGTTAGTTTGAGTTCAGTATTCTATTTACTAAAGTTAAATAGTATATATTTATATATTAAAAATTATTTTGAGTGGATAACTAATTGAAAATATAAATACCATATACTGCATAAAAGGTTCAATGTAATCCAGTTTTATGTAATCAATATTAGCGGCAACAACTAAATACGCTAAATAATTTTTTTTTCGAAGCTCAAATTTTGATTAAAGAGTAGATATCGCTACATATATTATATTGCAGTACAGCTATGCGTCTTAAACCTGCAATTGCTTTGCTGTATAAATTGAATAATAAGAGTTACCAATCAGT
The DNA here is from genome assembly GCA_000404065.3 of Pinus taeda. Lineage (NCBI taxonomy): Eukaryota > Viridiplantae > Streptophyta > Pinopsida > Pinales > Pinaceae > Pinus > Pinus taeda. Next base: position 1,724 of record APFE030426488.1, on the reverse strand, counting down.
CAAACACTGAACATAATGCGTTGGCAAGGCTTTGAATGGTGGATACGAATCTAAGCTTTCGAGAAGCTTCCTTTATTATAATAAGTTAATCTGATGTTTATGACAGGGTGGATAGATCAATACATCATCTATATTGCCGTCCAAATTCATTAACAGGTATCCACGAGACATTAATTCCACTGTAGCTATTATCTGATAGGTTGAATTTCTAAATTTGTATTATATTTAAAAAGGTTTTGTTAAAGTTATAAATTTGTATTTTCAAATTGGTAGGGTAATTTTTCAGGTTATTTAATTTATGTATATATTTGAAAATATGTTTATTGAATTAAGGTTTTTGTGATTTATGATGATGATGATGGTGGTAAACGTTCACTGAGACCAAACATTGGTTTACTGGACCTAAAGAAACAAATTATTTATTTTGATTTAAGATTTTATTCCTATGCTCAAAATGTTTGGATAGAAGCCTCCCAAGCTCACTATAATTTTGACATTGTAAAAGGCTAGGAAGGTGAGTGTTGTAACAAAGATTGTGAAACTGAGATCTAATGTGGTTCTACGCGGGGCACTCTAAGAGGAAGTGATTTTCATCCTCGATGTTCCTATTCTCACATATATGGCAGATCCTTTCCATCCATGGCGTTTTAGGAACTGCCCAAGGGCCTGTTTCACTATGGAGCTCATGAGAATTCGTTCTAACCTTTGCTATATTTTTCTTCTTTGAGCTAGTTAAAATAGAGAGATACTTTTGATCTTCTAGGGTGGGGTTGATGACCTTCTTATAATAACCTAATTTTCTTTTAGCCGCTAAATCTTTCTCACACCACATTTTTTCTTTGAACTTAGAAGTAACAATATCTTTAATGTTATTTATGTTATGCAATGCATCATTCTCGTTGATCTCCCAATAGTTTAACCAGGCCCTTGTGTTTTTATGCCACCCTCGATTGAGCCTTAGGTGGTTTTGGCTGGAATTTAAAGCTAGCTTAGGAAGTCTATGATCGAGTTTGTGGTTGTACAATAGAAACCTAATCATAGCTAGGCTCTCAATAGTGGAAATACCTGCTTCTATAAGGAAAATAGGATAGGGTGTATTACTTTTAATTTTCAGGTTATAAGTTATAAAACGCTTTTGGATTTGCTCAATCTTTCTCCATGATTCTCGGAGATGTGATTTAAATTGATGATCTAATGTGGTTGTACGCGGGGCACTCTAAGAGGAAGTGGTTTTCATCCTGGATGTTCCTATTATCACTTCTTTTTTATATTTAATTAAGAGTAATTTAAATCGATGATCTAATGTAGTTGTATGCGTGGCACTCTAAAAGGAAGTGGTTTTCATCCTTGATGTTCCTATTCTCACATATATGGCAGATCCTTTCCATCCATGGCCTTTTAGGAACTGCCCAACGAACTGTTTCACTATGGAGCTCATGAGAATTCGTTCTAATCTTTGCTATATTAATTTTCTTCTTTGAGCTTGTTAAAATAGAGAGATACTTTTGATCTTCTAGGGTGGGGTTGATGACCTTCTTATATTAACTTAATTTTCTTTTAGCCGCTAAATCTTTCTCACACCACATTTTTTCTTTGAACTTAAAAGTAACAATATCTTTAATGTTATTTATGTTTTGCAATGCATCATTCTTGTTGATCTGCCAATAGTTTAACCAGGCCCTTGTGTCTTTATGCCACCCCCGATTGAGCCTTAGGTGGTTTTG
>APFE030426485.1:0-26998 GCA_000404065.3 Pinus taeda | reverse complement strand
TAATACACAGGGATGTCATCAGGAGCATACGTTCATAAATATTGGATTTGTTGTATCCTGAACCATGCCTCAGCTGTGGAAAATAGTCCATTTAACAACATACGTAAACTTTTACTATAAGAGCGAATGTATACTGTCTCAACTAATTTTGTACAATTGTCATTCTCCATCTTCAATATTTGATCAGAATCAGGATAAGAATTGCTGAATGGAAAAATTAATTTGCATGCACGTAAGTATAGGTTAAGGTTGAAATGTGTGTTGAGCACCTGCTGTTTTTTTCATGAGCCCCTTTAACACCCATGGCCAGAGCAGAAGACTCATGGTTAACATATTTCACCAGGAGTTGCACGGATTTTTCTATCCTGTATAAGCCACACCCATACCTGCTGCACCCACATCCAAACAACTTCCTCTACAAAATAAAAATATCTGCATTGCTCTACTTATCCTAAACACACACGTTCAACTGTACTAGCCACCCAATCGCACCAACGCAACACTGGTTTCATTTCTTCACAAGCCTCTAATTTGAATCCTCAAAACTACAACTGTACATATCTGAATGAACAGCCACAAGGCTAGTAAGATGACCATTGAAAACCAATCAAAATTGGCAAAAGAATCCAGTGTGGGTGTTGCACTTGTTTGGAAATTAGGGATTGTATGATCAGAGACCTAACCCTAATTTTTTGTAATAAATAGACATTTAAAAAGAAAAATCAAATCCGAATTAAAGCATATCAACTTTGGAGCCTTCATACTCATAGTGCTAATTGGGGAATGGGAAAAGACCACCAAGTTTGCTGACTATTAAATGACTGCAATTCCTAGCAATTAACAAATAACATCATCAAATATTCAGGCTATAACACCAAAATAATACGAGCCAAGATGGAAAATGGTGGAAAGAAGTAAAATCAATTCCTCTAATTGCAATATCTAGTAGTGGAACTCTGTGCAGTGTGAACACTTCTAATTCATATTACCAAACTACGAGTGTTGATGGCTAAACACAAAGAGAGGTTCATTAAATACAGAAAGACACACTGCAGTGAACTTTAACCTTTCAGATGAGAACTACAGTTCTCTAGAAGACAGACTACAGTGATGCCAACTTACTGTACATAACTACTAAAATACAGTATTCGTATGAACATGATGATCACAACAAATCTTATGCCAACCCTAAAGTGCTCAACCAGAGCACTGGGAACAAATTGCTCAAATTTTGACAAAGTTAGAAAAATATTATTATGTAAATTGTGTGCTCACTGTTCCTGGAAATGATGATAGTAGAGATTGTTCAAAACATGCACCTAGGGGGGTAAATTTGCCACGACCCAAATACCATAAACTGATCCTATGTCAGGAAACAGATACACAAAAGAAAAAAACAAGAACCCAAGATTCCACAATTCTGAGGAGATCCAGATCGGGGTGCAAGGTGCCCTAAGGTGAATCTGGTAAATATGTTGAAAACCTTATTTGCACTCTGGCAAGAAGCCCATAGCCTATACCATAGTCATCTAAAAGAGGGAATATCACACCCACCTCATGTCAAACATCACCTTAATACAGTAAAATTGACAGGTAGAGACAGCTCTCGGCTTTCGTTGCTTCTCATGCATGTCCTCCAAATACTGTGGTGCAGAGACATGATAATTGACAATATATATATATATAGAGAGAGAGAGAGAGAGGAGAATTTTCTCAAACTTTAAACTTTGTTTAAAGAAACCAAAAAAATCCACAAAAGAGTTCAGAAGACCACTTGATATTTCTAGATAAAGCTCATGTAATTGGTGTAATGTCAAGCAACTCTTTTATTCACTCAATCAGAACAACTCAAGTCATTTTTTGTGTACTTCTGGAAAATTTAGCACAACTACTAACATGGCATGATGTTTCCTTCGTTTGGGAAAAAATTGTTAAAAAACTACGAAATACTTAACTAGTATAAACAAAAACTGATTGTTGGTTACACCAAAAGGACAAAATAAAATCCAGCAATATAATAGAGCTTGTACAACATTCCTGCATGTTTAAAAAAGATAGTTAGCCTTCACCCAATTCAATAGTTCTTAAATCTTACTTCTTTTGCAAGATATGAACTCAATCACACTTGCAAAACTTGTTTAGCTTCAAGAGTCATGCATGTTTCTTGATGCTGTGAAAGCTGTGAAAGAAACTGAAGCAACGCAGAAGACCTCTTGTCAGATTCACAACTGTCACAGCCATCCTCAGAAGAGCCACACGATAGAAATGTCATGATATAACTGGGGGTGTGATCAGTTGAGAAGGCACAATTCTGGGAGACTGCATAAATAGAAACTACTGCATATGTAATGACATCAATTTGGTACTGATATTCCATTGAGATGGATAAAGGCGTATATCCTAATTATGAATTAGGATCCGTGGCTTTGTCTTTATCCACCATTATACAAATAGATTGTTGAAAGAATATTACTCAGGATTTTATGTTCACGAGTAAACACTTGTTTGATACAGCCAGAGTCATTTCTCTGCTAAATTTCTCAGTCATTTCACTGGTAAGGGCAGGCAAATAATCAGAATATGCCATATTGATGACCCTGAATCTGTCAGCCCTTACACTAATCTTGAAGATTATCTATCCAATGTGAGGCCTTAGTTACATGAAAAATAAATATTGGGTCCAGATGTAGATCCAACAGATTATTTGATTCATGATGGATTTTTAGCACTGCTCTAGGGTTAGGTTTTCATGCAGTCTTTTGCCAGGTGTCGTCACTAGTCTCGAACTGGTAAGGTGCATCGAAGGCAAGCAATGGAGTGAAGACATTGTCCTTTGCATCCTTCGAGACGAGGACAGCTGGGAGATTATGGTTACATCTGTCATGGAATGGTACAATTTCTGCTATTGTTCGCAAACAGTCCTTGAGGGTAAGCAAATGCTCTGCCCTGTTAAAATCTAGATTGCACGAAACGGGGAAACGGGTACGAGTTTCCGAAACAAGAAGCGATATGAAACGCGACCTCCCAATTTTGGAAACAGGGAAACGCGAATATATATATTTATTATATATATTTATATATATTATCTATTACTATATTATATATATATATATTAGGACATTTTAAGAAATATGGCATCATAAAGCATTATATGATACATTCTAATTTATTACATTGATAAATTGTCAATTGTCAATGCATTAAACTATAAGTCTCTAAATTACATACATTTACTCATGAATGATCACATAATGAAAATAGAAATATCCAAAATCAGCCACGAGGAAATTTCTAATTTCTTGTCTCATGCTTGATGGGAGTCTCTCCTACATAGTATGAACGGACCTTTAGTGCTCTTTGATTAAAATACAAGTTTCATACCTAGTACGCTACATGCTCTTGATTATTGGGAGTCTTCCCCTGCATAGAGGGCTTGGTTCTCTTGATTAAATACAAAGTTCCGCCATACCCTAGTACATGAATAAAAGTCAATGGAAACATTGCAATCCCCCAATCCTGAAAATTCCTTGGAAAAACAGATAAGTCTGTCTGAAATTGAGTGAGATCTAAAAATTCTACTTTCTCCATAGAAATCCAATGAGGGGCGAAAACACTCTCAAACTTCATATGCCTCAAACTTCCTGATGAACTGTTTATCAACACTAGGGCAAAAGTTCACTTTTATAACTTTAGACAGGCATCTAGAAGCAACTAGAAGTCACTAGGATAACCTAAAAATAAATTAGAAAACAAATTAAAAAAACACAAGTAAAAAGTTGAAATGTGAGTCGTACGGCCCTGAAACGTGTTTCAGGCCATACTGGCCACGTTTCAGTTTCGCGAGACATGGCAGTACGGCCTTAAACGCGTTTCAACGTTTCGTACTCGTTTCCATATGGAAACGCCCCCTTGCCCTACGTATCCTGCAACATAGGTTAAAATCTTTTGTGAATGGGCTCCTCATGAAATTGCAGATAAAGAACAAAGTATCAAAAAGGAGTCCAAAGCTTATATCTCTGGTGACGGCGTGGCTTGTTTGGGGTGGTTGCGTCAGGTGTGCCCTACAGAGATGTTTATTGAACATCCTTCTCTCCATGCACAAGGATCTTATGTTTATGCTATCTCTAGGGCTCTGAATCCGTCAAAGAAGCAACCTCGTGTGGTTGATTTGGGGTCTGCAGATTTGAAGCGGCCTGTGTACATGAGGGACCTATCTTTCCATGGAAATCCCCATCGTTTTTCCCTCTCTGATCTAGCCAAAAGGTAGGCCGAGACAGAAAAGGAAACATTTCAAATTTTCTTAAAAAATCTTAATGGGATGACCTCTATTTTTTGGATCAGGGACTCAAACCTGGTGGAAAACTTGAAACAGAGCATTCAGAATAGTCTTGATATATATGCAATTTGCTTGTTTTTCGAAGGGAAATGCTACATGAATCCTTCCAAATGGAGGACGATGGCATTGTGTGGAACTCCACCATCATTTTAAATCTGAAGCTGCGTGGTGGAGCTCGAAGCTCCAAAAACCCCTGTGAATTTGTCTCTTTCAAGGATGCAGTGCAAGGGAAGGCTTACATCACATCAGATCAGATCCAAAACAACCCAAGACCCTACATTATAGAACAAATGGAACAAGCACTAGCCATGGAAGTTAATCTTCCAGAAGTAAATTCTCTTTTTTCTGTTCTCCAATCCAGGGCTTCTATATGCAAATTTAATGGTTTCTGGCCTAGATTTGGCGCATTACACCAGTGGGTTTTCTCTACTTGGACTCCCAACTGTGATATCTATTTCAGTTCTAAAGGTTTCTTCATTGTTCAATTTGATATACAAAAAGATCTGGAGTGTGTCCTACATGATGGGCGATGGTTTTGGGGCAAAGTTGGGCTCTTCATTACTCCATGGTTCCAGATTTTGATGCTACAAATATGGTGGTCTCAACAATGGTAGTATGGGAAAGACTACCCAATCTCCCTCTTCCTTCCTGGCACCATAAGGTCCTAGAGGATATTGAAAATACTCTAGGAAAATTCAAAAATATGGACCTTGAAAGAATAGGAAAAGGTATCTTTACTTTTGCTAGAATTTGTGTAGAGATAGACCTCAGCAAAAGTCTACCTGACTGCATTCAATTGAAACATAAAAACTTTCAATGGACCCAAGTATTAGATTACGAGAACACAGCATTTAGATGTTGAATATGCTTTCAAACAGGACATTTGTAGAACACATGCCCACTAGCAAAAAAGTCCCAAAAAAGAAAAAGAAACAAACCCATAAACCCAAGGGGTGGCATGTATCTGACCCTCATCTTTCAAAAGAAGAAGAAGAAACCATGGAGAACCATCCAAATGTGGATGCACAAGTTCAACATGGTAACCACGCAGAAGAGGGTGTTGTCTCTCAGTCCGGAATCGCAAACCACATTCAAAAGGGTACCGAATTAGTAGATATCCAAGCATCATAGCAGCAAATAAAAGGAAACACATAACAAAAAAGGGCATGGGGGGTATAAAGAGAACCCATGTCTCTGAGAGTTCAGACTCAGATAAAGAAGTCCCCTTGCAGACAGTTGGAAATGAATTGGCAATGGTACCGGTTGATCCCAGCCCTGGGGGTTGGCAAAAGGTTTAGAAAAAGAAAGGAAAAAAGTAGAAGTTAAGGGATTTTTATCATGCTTAACTTTGGCATATTTTATGTAATTTTAACAGTTCCTTTTTTATTGCTCATAACCCAAAAGGCTTATCTAACCAAATGTTTTCAGCATCTACAGAATGTAACTTTCTTCCTTGTTGCAAGTTCAATAAAATTATGATTTTTTCCAAGAAAAAAAAGATCCCCATATTTTTGAAAAGTCAGAATCCAGATATGGGGAAACAACACCCACACACACACACACACACATCATTTCCATCAAAAACAGCTAAAAAATAATTCATTAAGTGGATAGTGAAAACATAGGAAAATCAGAGCTCCAAATATATTTCACTCCAAATTGCTCTAACAAACTCAAAAATGCAGACTGTTATGAAAAAATCAGGTTTGTGTGTTTGATAGGCAAAAATTAGATTGCCAATAATATATAAATGTGTTCTAGTATCTTTTACAAATAGTCTTTTTGAAGGAACTGTCAGATTTGCCATTTCTGAAAGACTGGAAATGGATCTCAAGCAGATGCTCTAGTATTTCTAAACCAAAAACACATCCAGATCCGAATCAAAGGAAATGCAAATCCTGGATCCTCCATAAGTAGATCCAGTAACATTGTGTACAACATTTGAGATTAACCAAACTCAAAGGGGATAAGGCCCTCGTTTTGGGCTCCTTTTGATGATCTTAGCCCTCAGTCTCAATGGCTGCAAATTAGAGTTGAAGTATTTTCCATTTATCAAGAGAAATTTCAAATGATTAATGTAGTTTCTGTGACCTGTCATGTCCAGTTCTCTTCCTATACATATCCTTCCTTGACTATTTTGAAATGTGGCACACAAAAAACCAAGCAAAAAATAAACCTCAGACATTTGATAAGATAATTATATTACCAAAGAATGACCACAAAAAGTAGGTCAGTGGAACTAAAAGAGTATAATCAGTTTAAACAAGTGGGAGTACAAAAGCAACCTATATCTACGCTAACAGCAACATGAAAAGAACTAAGATCTAAGGACATAGCCACAATAAGACTGAGAAACTAATCCAAGAGAGAAAGGGACAGACACAAAATGAAATCTCAAACTCAATAAGAGCATGTCAATTGGGGCTGCAACTAGAAACTGGGACTCAAAGAAAAGGGAAAGAAGAAACAGTCTCTTTATGTGACTCCTCTGACCCCAATCACCATGGAGTCAATGCACTATCTAAGAAGGTCATCCAAAAAGGGCATGGAATTGAGGAGGGCCAATTATGTAATCGTGGTTAAGGAACCTATGGTGACACATAGAATGAGAATACTCACCACTCCTAACATTCAACATGTGGGGCAAGAAACTCTAAATAAAAAACCAGTCGTTCAATGAAGCCTGGAGAAAGGTACTTTGAGCCAAGAGACTCTGCCTCTGGCTCTAGGCTGGTATTTTGGGCCAACAGACTCTGTATTTCGCTCTAGACCTTCTCCTAGAACTCCCCTATCTCTCACTCCAATGAAGTTTATTCCAAGGTCAGGGACAAGAGCTCCTCAAAATTCTGTCATAAGAAGCATAAACCATCAGAGGGGAGGGGTAGGGGCAAGTAGAGATCCAAGGTCTCACCAATCTGATAGCTAAAGAATTTTGGAACTATGGTTGTCATTCATCACCCAGAGTTGATTGGATAGCGAGAAAGATAGAGGTGAATCCCCCTAGAGAATTCACTTCTATGCACTATCTAAGAAGGTCATCCAAAAAGGGCATGGAATTGAGGAGGGCCAATTATGTAATCGTGGTTAAGGAACCTATGGTGACACAAAGAAATAGAATACTCACCACTCCTAACACTCAACATGTGGGGCAAGAAACTCTAAATAAAAAACCAGTCGTTCAATGAAGCCTAGAGAAAGGTACTTTGAGCCAAGAGACTCTGCCTCTGGCTCTAGGCTGGTATTTTGGGCCAACAGAATCTGTATTTCGCTCTAGACCTTCTCCTAGAACTCCCCTATCTCTCACTCCAATGAAGTTTATTCCAAGGTCAGGGACAAGAGCTCCTCAAAATTCTGTCATAAGAAGCATAACCCATCAGAGGGGAGGGGTAGGGGCAAGTAGAGATCCAAGGTCTCACCAATCTGATAGCTAAAGAATTTTGGAACTATGGTTGTCATTCATCACCCAGAGTTGATTGGATAGCGAGAAAGATAGAGGTGAATCCCCCTAGAGAATTCAAGGCAGGAACAAACACCCATGGATGGTAGTCTAAACCTGAGAATCTATTACTTGCAGGGTTAGTTTGAGAGTGTTTACACTATGTTTGTGGTGCTTCATGAGATTTGGGGTACATGGTATATGTTCAACCCTTAGATGGTCCAAGATGGATTGGCACATGAGAAATCGCCCTTGATGGGTTTGCATAATTGAGATAGCATGCTTAGTGGATGGTTGACATTAGATGGTTGCTTGATTAGTGTTCTTCCCTTAGGTGTTGGACTTCTCTTGACAATTTGGTGGACACACTTCATCGGAGCCCCATGAAAGAGATCCATTTGTTTGGACAATGCCCTACATGGGATGAGGAACATTGTGCAACATGAAGTAGAGCATTATACCCTAGTTGGCATGTGGTACCTTGGATTCTTATTTAGAGGATTGGAGATGGCTCAAGGGCACATAGGGATTTGACAGACTTATTGAAGGGGCAGATGACTAATGGAATACATTGCTTAGGAGGATCGATGGATTCCATGGAGGTTTGTGATGGGCACATGTGGACTTGCCTTCCGTAGCTACATCACCTTGGAACCATTATTGTGCACAGGATCATATTGGAGCAGGACACATTTACTTTTAAGTGTAGTGTCTCACTTGTGTTGGTCTACAAGTGCATTGTAGGTTGCTTGAAAGGGCTAAGACCCACATTGTATTGTTGGCCTCCCTTACCTTTCATATAGATGAAGGAAAGAGTCATTCCATTAGTATACATTTATTCCCTCATTTTTATTCTTGTGATGAGATGTGACCTAGAATTGGGTAGTGTCTACTTCATTCACTAGCCTCTCTCTCTCTCAAGTTGCTAGGTTCCTTGGTCTTCTTGGAGCATTTTGGAGGGTTAGGGTTTATCACTTGGAGATTGGAGATTAGGGCTTTGTGATAAAAACATAAGGTTGAATTGTAAAAAAGAACAAGAGAGGATGTCATGCCTTGGAGAATGTGTTGGAGTGATTCTCATGTATTGGATCTTCTTGGTTGCTAGGGGTTTGTTGAGTTGCCCTAACCAGGGCTTGAAGAGATAAGATGATTTGTACTAGCATTGAGAGAAGGCTATGAGATGTACATGTACTTCACTTTGAGCAGATTAATAAAGTTTCCATCTGTCCAAAACTTGTGCAATTTTCAGCTATATATGTTCTTTATGCATTGCTATTTACAGCCATATATGTCTTGTTGATTTCACTGCCAATTGAGCTTATCTCGGATGGTTGGGAGGAATGATTGTCCTTCTCCCCACCTAGCTTCAATTTCCACAAGTGGCATGTTGAGTTCATACCAAGCATATTGTTGTAATGCCTTCAAACCTTGTTGTTGAATGGCCTTGAGCCCTGAAGAATATTTCACCCTTGCCTACAGGTTGGAGGGTTGGGTGCTCAGTTACATGGAAAAAAAATGTCTTGCTGATTTGATACAAGTAAAAGGACAATAATTAAGCGACGACATCTAAGAAACGAATATAAGGGGCTGATTTTACTGATGTATCCTGTAAAAGAATTTTTCAGATATGTGGCTGATAAATTACCCTAAAAGGGCTGAAACTTATCCCTGTGGTTTGGTATCTTTTTTCCTTGAATTGCCAGGAAGTTTGGGCTGTTTGGAATGAAACGTTGTACTCTTTCTGCTGTTGTTTTACAGCAGCCCTCCAGCCGAAAATTTACAGAGCTAAGATCTAAGAAACCTTCTAAGTTGAAGATGAAACTTTTGTTTGCGTTGAATTTTGAATTTTGAATTTGCAAAAATTTCAACATGGTACCAGATCTTGCTATGGTTGATATCACTCTTGAGTAAGAGGAAGTTTGTATTTCAGCTGGAGTTTACCTAGGACAAGTACTTGACCAAATTGAAGTCATTGGGTGAGAAACCCTGGGTTGCTTGGGAGAAGCATTTATACCCTATAAAGCGTTTCGTCTATGTTAAATTATGGTATGTTCTATGCTTACATCAGTTTACTTCTTTTCTTCTTATTAGCCACAGATTAGCAATCACATATACATTAAGTAAAGTGCAGATAGAAGATTAAATGATCAACAAAAAACAAGTCAAGACAAGAGACACAAGATGTGGCGGCTAGCCAAGGACAAACCCCAATGCGAAGAAACCCTTTGATCAAATCTTCTTTTATCTTCAATAGTTCAGCAGAGAGAAATAGTACAAAATCAAGATTCTGTAATTTTATATCAGCAGCAGCAAACCCTAGATCAGCAAAGTCAAACTTGGTCAAACGAGTTGAAATTGACCTCCAATATGGTTGGTCAATTTCCGGTCAACTAGCCCTCGAACAGCCCTTGAACAGCCCCAAAAGCACAGTCAAACTGCTGTTGACTGAAGTCAATCTGCTGCCCAAAACTAGGGCAGTCAACACTGGTCAAACCTGTGGACAGATTGCCTCGATTTTTGTGCCAAAATCTGCAGCCAACCTAGGAGAGGCAGCCACACCAAAACGCACCCTTGATGAGTCAACGCTTAGTCAACGCAGATCAAAGAGACCTTCAGCAGTTTGAGCTTCCTCCTTGCCCTAATGCGTCCTCCTTCCCACGTGTGAGTTGCTCCTTGTATAACCAAAAGCTAAGGGAAGAGAGAGAAGAATGAGTGAGATGAGATGATGAGAAAATGAATCAACCTCTCTTGTATTTATATGATTCACTGGGCATGTGTGCCACACTTTTAACTGCTAGCCGACCTTGACAATTTGTTAAGTAAATACAAATAAATTCATATCTCCATAAATACTTGTCGGAATCGGATGATCTTTAGATCAATCCTACACCTCTCGACAAGAGGAATCTAGGAAAAATATCAGCTGCCATAAATGAGGGACCCACATGGAGTTTGGCCCTAGTTGCCAATTTTAACACTCCCTCTCAACTAGGGAGAATTCCATCTGCAATCCGTCTGACCGTCGCTACTATCCCAGCGATCAAATGCACTGCCCTGCACTGCTTGGCCCTGCTCTGCTCGAACTATGAAGAAGAAGAAATGATCGAGGATATATACCACTCTCACTGATCCCACATCAGTATCATTGATCCCAGATTAATGGAGGTCATCCTAGCATAGGGAGTACAGTAGATACAACGATGCGTCCATCGATAGTACTACTAATGATCCCTAACCGCATTTCCCTACTCATTGATCAGATGAGAGGTACTTCCCATGAGTCCCAGACTATATGGGTAGGATGCCTCAACAGGAGAACTAATCATCCTCTCCACAGGAGAACGAATCATCCTATCCAACAGTGCCACAGAAGAACTAATCATCCTGGCCCACAGGAGAACTAATCATCCTGTTCCACAGTCTCCATGGAGAACTAATCATCCTGGCCCACAGGAGAACTAATCATCCTATTCCACAATTGCCACAAAGAACTAATCATCCTGTCCTACAGTCGCCACAAGGTGTCACAGGGGAAGGTTGAACCTTTCACCCTGTACATAGTGCACCACCAGGGGATGATGAGTCTCCCTGTGGTCGCATGTCGCTCCAAGAAGTACCCCACGCCCCCCTGGAGCTCCCAAAGCTCAATACATCATACTCGACCCTCATAAGAGGGTCTCTGAACGACACCAAGTCGTTCTCGGAAAGTCAAGAATTTGACCTTTCCCAGGGGCTTTGTCAAAATGTCAGCAACCTGTTCATCTGTACCGATATGTTGGAGCCTTATTGCTCCCCGTTGCACCATATCCCGAATATATAGTGGTACTTGATATCGATATGCTTGGAGCGATCATGAAATACGGGATTCTCTGATAAACGAATCCCACTCTGGTTGTCACACAGGATCACGGTGGTATCCAATGTAAATCAAACAGCTCACTGAAGAGCTTTCGCAACCAGACAACCTCACAAGAGGCCATGCTAGCAGCAATGTACTCTGCCTCGGCGGTGCTCAAAGTCATCGACTTCTGCTTCCTACTCATCCAGGATATCGAGGCAGATCCCAAAGAGAAACAACACCCAGAAGTGCTCTTTCGGTCCACCACACTGCCTGCTCAATCAATATCAGTATATCTCAACCCATGAGTGATTTTGCCACGAAGATATCTCAACAGATTGTTGATACCAATCCAATGTGTGTGGTGAGGCTCAACCATATGTTGACTGCAAAGCGTATATTCGGACGGGAGTTCACCAAGAACATCAATGCTCCGATGAGTTGATGATACTCGGTAGCATTTCGTACAACAAGTCCGGCAACACTACCGCTTAACTTCTTGAAGTCAAGCTCCATCGGGGTAGTCACGGGCTTGTAGTCCACCATACCAAATCTCTCCAATATTTTCACCACGTATTTTCCTTGAGATAGGAAAATCTCCCCTGGTTTCTGCGAGACTTCCAGTCCTACAAAATAGTGCATCAGTCCTAGGTCTTTTATCTCGAACTCGAAAACCAACTCCCTCTTACATTTGAGAATGGGAGGGTCTGCACCTATTAGAAAGAGGTCGTCAACGTACAACACTAGTATGAGAGGTTTGTCATCTTCAACCTTAAAGTAAAGGTTAGGGTCAACTTCACTCCTAGTGAATCCCAGCTTCATCAGGTAGCTATCGATCCTCTCATACCATGCTCGGGGTACCTGCTTGAGCCCATAGAGGGCTTTCTTCAACCTGCACACATGAGATTCTCGATCATGAGTTTCAAATCCTTCATGTTGCTCCACATAGACCTCCTCTTTGATCGAACCATGCAAGAACGTGGTCTTGACATCCATCTGATGTAGGTTCCATCCTTGCGAAGCAGCAAGGGCTATGATCGAGCGGGTGGTGGTATATCGGGCAACACGTACAAAGATCTCGTCATAGTCTATACCTTCCTTCTGAGAGAAGCCACGAGCGACAAAACGAGCCATATACTTTTCCACACTTCCATCAACTACATGCTTTATCTTGTAAAGCCATTTCGAAGTGAAAATTGCTTTGTCCTGGGGTCTAGGGACCACATCCCAGACATTGTTTTTCATGATGGACTCATATTCCTCAATCATAGCATCCTTCCATACTTGATGCTTGACAAGTTCTGCGAATGACGAAGGCTCATTTTGGATGATCATGCTCATGATGGTCAAGTATCCCTGATACCTGATCAGCTTCTTACTTTCCCGGAAGGTTCCCCTAGGTGCAATGTGCCCTTCAGCATCATCAAGTGTCCCCCTAAGCCATGAAGGCCTCTTCCTAGAAGAGGAAGGCTCTTGCGGAGGGGGATCAATAAGATCCATAGGTTCTGTTGACCGCTGCGTGTCAACTACCCATCGCAGTACACCCCCTTTTCTTCGCAAAAAGGGATAGCGCTTGATCGACATGTTCGTGCCATTCGACAGTCATCGTCGACCTTGATCATATTAAGTTGTAAACCCAATCTCCATTTTGAAATTGTAAATAATCTTAGCAGAGTTGAGTCCTGTATGTAAATTGCCTAGGTGGACCTAATTTTCTAGTGATAATCTGCATTCCGAAAGGTTTTTCGTCTCACCGATCCATGATCGGCAGAGTTCTCCTTCAACCTGACCCCAAAGCCGGAATGAAATTTGTCATTAGAGTCTTAAGAGAATCCTAGTGTGTTAATCTGCTAGATTATGTTTGGTCGCAGGACTGGGTGGTCTATGAAGGTCTATGTCAAAGGGGTTTTTCCCCCTTGAGAAGTAAAATTGTGAAAGTCATGATGTAAAGTGTCTTGAGGGTTAGGAAATATTTTAATCCCCTCATGGGTCTTAAGTCCTAGTCCTAGGGAATTTCCAAAGGCTTGAGTTGAGGATCCATTATTAAATTATTATAAAAAATTTAAAAATTTTGAAAATTAGAAATAAAAAATTAAAAATTAAAGATTTAAAATAAAAATTTAAAAAATAATAAAGATAAAAATAGAATAAAAACTTAAAAAATTTTAAAACAATAATATTAAGAATTTTAATTTTTTGATGCCTTAAAAATTTGATGGATGGTTAAAGATTTCTGATCCTCATCGACGGTCGAGATCATTTTGACGTGGATCACTCAAACTAGCTGTTGGGAATTTTTCCTTTAAATAGGGTGCTAGGGGTCATTTGAGATCATATTCGATCTGTGAGTTTTGTGCTGAAGAAGCTCTCTTGTAAATTTTTTTGGTGCTAATAAAGAAAGACTTTGGGGTCGAAATCTTGCTGGTGTTACTCTCTTGAAGTGTTGTGAGCTATTTCATTTTCTGCATATTTTAATTTTCAGCCATTAATAACAACTTAATGAAGAGTATTGTTCAGCATAGGTATCTTGTTCACTTGCTAGGGTTTGAATGGTATTAGGGTTTCTGAAGTAATGGCAGGTATCTCTATTGCATTGGAGATCTAGTACTGTTTTTCCTCTCTTTATTGATGGTTAAAATGAGTTGTGCAGGAATATCTTGTTGAAGAAGATTAGTGGGTGTTTGGGGAAGTTCTCGGCTGAACCAGCCAACTCCCGCAAGCATTTTCTAGCAGAGCCTAGCTAGTTTTGATCCTGGGTTAATCATTTAGTTTGTTTTATTATTTGCATGAGAGGTTTCTTAAATATTTTCATAGTAAATCTGAAGTTCTAAAAAAAATATTTTTGATGATAACTGACAAATCTGGCTGTTATAGGGCCATACATCTGTAAATGCTGCAACTGTTGCGCTGATTTAAGGTTTCAAATTTTGTTTTGTACACATTATTTTTGCGCCTGGTTTCCTTTTGCAGATTGCAGATACAGGATTGAGAAATTCTTCAGGGTTTCTGAAGATATCCGAGGGTTTATCAGTGTTGTCTGGTGTTCAGGGTTTTCAAATTTTATCTAAAAAGGAATCTGCAGCGATTTCATCTCCAGCCATCAATCCATCTCCACGTTGCTGCCCACTCAGCAATCTGTTCACTTTGCATTATATCTCACGCAGCCATATCCCATCATAGCTTCTCTATCGTGCAGGTTTTCGTTTCCTTCTTCACGCCAAATAGCAATCACGCTCTCTGCCTGTCCAATCACCCACACGTTTTATTTTTCTTATCTCTACGATTGCCCTTACTCCAACGTATCATCACCATTCAGCAAACCCACCTCACCTGCAATTGCATCCATTACGCGTGCCATTTTTGTCCTCCCGTGCGCAGTCATTACCTCAACCAATCCTGCAAGCGTTCCCTTCTCCGCCGTCACGAGGCTGCAAAGACAAGACCACGTCCTAACTTTTACGGGCCAGGGTTTTGAGTTGAGTTTCATTATACACTGGATTTCTTATGCGTTCATTCTTCCTGCGTTCATCATCGCTGCTCAACTTGCAGCCTTCTTCGCGTCCTTATACAAGCTTCATCTCGCTGCACCCTTGCCAAACGCATCGTTGCTGAGCTCTGCCACCACCCCGTTTTCTGTTGCTGTTCAATTTCAAGGGTTAACGCAGTTTATCTGACCGACGGGCCACCTGCAAACCTGCGTGGGTTTCTTCTACTCTTCGTTGCCGCCGTCAAACTCCACAGCCCGCACGCGAGCCTGCAAACACATAACAAACTCGAATTTTTGGTTTTGATATGAGTCGTAAGTTTCAAGCTTAGAAGCTTGGCGTTAGCATCATTTTATAGCATAGGTCTTTTTGTTTGTTTGATAATTCTATAGCGTAGATTTAGATGTAACAAAAATTAAAATCGTTTTTTTTTCATTTTAGATTTTGTTTTAGTTACGTTTTAGTTTTATTTTGTTTAATATATATGTATGCGTTATTTTTTTAGATCGTTTAGGTTTAATATTTTCTAAATTTTATTTTAAATAAATAAAAATCATTAAAAAAAGGCTTTAGGTTTTTAGATTTTGATTTTTTTTAGTTTAGTTTTAATTAGATTTAAATTAGATTTTTCATTTTTTTTTTTCTTGTTTAAAAATTAAAAATCATAAGAAAAAAAAAAAAACATTTAAAAAAAAAAATCATAAAAAATATAAAAAGACTTTAAAAATTCCTTTTATTTAGACTTTAGACTTTAGATTAAATTTTAAGTTTTGTTTTAGTTTAGATTTTTAGTTTTAGAATTTTATTTTATCTGAAAAGCATAAAAATATCTTGGAAATATTTTGCCAGTTGAAGTCTTAGCTCGGGAATTTATCACGTTCTATTTTTCTTGCTGAGGCAAAAATTTTGATTAATGTTTATCGTCTTTTACGTGATTTGGCATGCTTGAAGGATCATGAATGTAGTATCTGGTTAATGTTCAAATTTACATGGTTATATGTCAAGCTTTATCTTTCGAAGTTTCAAAAACTGCTAGATCATCGTTAAAACATTGTGAAATTACTGGATATCTTGCATCATTCGAGTCATTTGATGTAAATGATTGCTCTACGGGGTTTACTTTTCTGCAGCATTTAGTAAGTAATCGTTTAAACATCAAACCCATAAGGCACTGGTCCATTAAATTAAATAAATCCATTTAGTGTCGTCCTCCTTCGTGTCTCCCAAACCAACTGGTTCACAGTTGGTCTTCCACTTTCCTACAGGGTCTACCCCCCTTAGCCGCGGGAGACAGGCTTAAACGGAGAGATCGGGGATCAGAGTGACAGCCCCTGATCTGAGCGTTGTCGTGACGATCCGTGCGACAACAGGTTCTTCCACATCGGGCATCGTCTCATCTTCCTTTTCCCTTGGTTCCCTAGTGTCAGCTTCTTTAGATCCCCTTTGAGTAGGAAGATTGTCAACTTTGCTAACAGTGATATCTTCGTCAAAGGTAATATCATGGCTAATCTCGATTTCCCTTTGACCAATCATATAGATTCTATAGCCCTTACTGTTTTCGCTATAGCCCACGAAGATTCCTTTCTTTCCAGATGCACCCAATTTATTCCTCTTCTCCTTCGGCACATGAAAATATACCGAACTTCCAAAAATTCTAAAATAAGATACGTTAGGTTTCTTACCAGTGAACATCTCTTCGGGAGTCTTGGAACCCAATGCTTGATGAGGGCATCGGTTTTGCATATATACGGCGGTATTTGCGACTTTGGCCCATAGAAACTTTGGAAGTCTTTAATCATGGAGCATAGCACGAACAGCTTCCACAATCGTACGATTCTTCCTTTCCGCCACACCATTATGCTCAAGAGTATATGGTGTTGTAGTCTCCCTCTTAATGCCAACCTCTTTGCAAAAGTCATGGAACTCATTGGATTCATACTCAGTCCCATTATCAGTCCTTAAGATCTTGACCTTCTTTTCGGTTTGATTTTCGATCAAGGCTTTGAAGTGACGAAACCAAGTGAACACTTCATCCTTCTTTTTCAAGAAGTATATCCAAGTCTTGCGAGAATAATCATCTATAAAAGTGAGGTAATATAAATATCCTCCCAAAGAGTTCACAGGCATCATACCAGATATGTCCGAGTGAACCAACTGCAATATATCGGAGGTCTTGCTTTGGCTTGAGGGGAATAGCCCCCTTTTGAGCTTTTCCCTTCGGCACATCCAAGACATACACCTTCTTGCTATACTTGGAACTCGGGCATCCTTGTCACCATTTGTCTTGCATTGGGTAGAGCTTTATAATGAAGGTGAGCAAACCTCCGATGGCATAGTTCGAACTGAAGTGATGTGTCACAAGACATGACACCCAGCGGACTTCCTCCGACCTGATATAATGAAGCAACTCGAAACCCAAGAGTGAAAGCTTCCTTAAAATTCTTTTTCCATACATGTACCTTGTCGTCAATGAAGGTTACCTTGTAGCCTTTGTCCTCCATTGCCGAAACGAACACCAGGTTCTTTTTGAGATCAGGTACATATAGGACTTCTTGCAAATGAATTGTATTACCCTGATTCAACTGAAGAGTGACATTCCCTACGCCTTTCACGGGATATTTTGCATTGTCCCCAAGAACAATTTCCAAGGTGGTCTCCTTTTCTATCAGTTTAGAGAGAGCTTCTTTGAAACCAGTTAAGTGCCTTGAGGCACCACTATCAATAAGCCAATTTCCCAGCGTGTCCAGGGGAGCAGTGGTAGAGAGGGTCACTGGTAGACAATATTCATCTTGCTTATTGTTTACAACGTTAGATTCATACTTGGAGTTTCTTTCCTTCTTGAAGGGTTGTCCTCTTCCTTGATTTCCGACATTTCTTTTACCTCTACCATTGGACCTGCCATTCCTTTGATTGCCTCGAGAGTGATTTTGTTCATCGTCATAGTGTGAGTCCCTTTTATCAGGGCAATCCCTCACATAGTGGCCCATTTTGTTGCAGTTGTAACATCCACCCTTTGGTCCAGCCTTTCCTTTGGATTTAGACCCATAATTGTTTCTTCTTTTAGCATGAGAAGAAAAGGCAGAGGGATGGCCTTTAAGTGCGGGTATTTCTTGTTCTTCCATCCTTGTCTCTTCTTGAATACATCTAGCCATCAATTTCTCAAATCCTAGGATGGCATTATTGTTGAGAAGAGTAGTCCTGATTCCTAAATATATATCATTCCGGTGGCAGTCCTCCAAGAGTTGTGATAGTCATTTCCCTGTGAGGAACTACTTCCCCAATAGATAGGAGATCATTCTTGATCTCGATGATCCTTAAGAAATATGCTTGCATACTCTCATCTTTGCCCTTCTTAATTTCCTTGAGCTTATTTCTAAGGAACAAAACTTGATTTGCATCATTATCTTTAAATAAACTCACCAATCTATCGTAGATTTCCTTGGAGGTTGTTAGGACGGAAACATAGGCCACCAGGCGCTTGTCGATAGAGTCCCGGATGATCTTCCTTGCTTTGAATTCTCCCTTGGACCACTTGCTTTTGGCAGTAGCGGATGCATTTGCTGGAGGCGAAACAATATTGCCTCTCACATGGTCCAACACTTCTTGATATTCTAAAGTTAGATCGAGAGACATCTTCCATCCGTGATAGTCAGACTTCTCATGGAGCATGTCTTCAGCGAGGAAGAGTGTTGAGGACCCAATGAAGTTTTTAGGATAGCCTTGCCAACCTTCTCTTCGATGATTGCTCATGCTCTTGCTCTTGGTTGGGCTTTGTCTTCACCTCAGCTCTGATACCATGTTAAATTATGGTATGTTCTATGCTTACATCAATTTACTTCTTTTCTTCTTATTAGCCACAGATTAGCAATCACATATACATTAAGTAAAGTGCAGATAGAACATTAAACGATCAACAGAAAACAAGCCAAGACAAGAAACACAAGATGTGGCGGCTAGCCAGGGACAAACCCCAATGCGGGGAAACCCTTTGATCAAATTTTCTTTTATCTTCAATAGTTCAACAGAGAGAAATAGTACAAAATCAGAATTCTGTAATTTTATATTAGCAGCAACAAACCCTATATCAGCTAAGTCAAACTTGGTCAAACAAGTTGAAATTGACCTCCAATATGCTTGGTCAATTTTCGGTCAACTAGCCCTCGAACAGCCCTTGAACAACCCCAAAAACACAGTCAAACTATTGTTGACTGAAGTCAACTTGCTTCCCAAAACTAGGGCAATCAACACTGGTCAAACCTATGGATGGACCTTCAACAGTTTCAGCGTCCTCCTTATTCCCACGTGTGAGTTGCTCCTTGTATAACCCAAAGCCTAAGGAGAGAGAGAAGAATGAGTGAGATGAGTTGATGAGAAAATGAATCAACCTCTCTAGTATTTATATGATTCACTCGGCATGTGTGCCACACTTTTAACTGCTAGCCGACCTTGACAATTTGTCAAGTAAATACAAATAAATTCATATCTCCATAAATACTTGTCGGAATAGAATGATCTCTAGATCAATCCTAGACCTCTCGACAAGAGGAATCTAGGAAAAATATCAGCTGCCATAAATGAGGTGACCCACATGGAGCTTGGCCCTAGTTACCAATTTTAACAGTCTACTTAATGTACTATTGATTTTGTATTTCAGTTGGAGTTTACTTAGGATAGGTACTTGACCAAGTTGATGTCATTGTGTGAGAAACCCTAGGTTACTTGGGAGAAGTATTTGTACCCTAGAAAGGGTTTTGTCTACTTCATATACTACTGACTTCATGCACTTCAGACTTGTTCAAGATGTGTAGGGTGACTCTCAATCTCAAAGGGTATGACAAGTTAAATGGAGTCTCTAACTTTGTTCCATTGAAGCTTAGACTTCAATTTTTTGTGGAGGAGGCCAAAACTTTGGGAGCAAGTTGAGAAGGAGATTTCAAAATATGTTGATCCAACAACTTTAGCCCCTAATCGAAACAAGGAAGCGAAAGTGAAGAGAATCATTCTTGATCCTATGAAGAATCACTTCATCTCACACATTTTAGATAAGGCATAGGTAAAAAGATGTTTGATTCTTTGGTTGAGTTGTTTCAGAACTCTTGCGCTTCTCAACATAGATGACTTTGTGAAACTAGCTCTTAGTTGTTCGCATGAGCAAGACAAATACTATGATGAGCTACTTGACCAGAATCAGTGAACTAAAGGATCAAGAGTTGGTGGTCATTTCCCTAAAATGGCTTGCTCCTTCTTGAATTCCTTTTCTTCAAGGTATTTGTGCTCAAAAAAATACACCAAAGTTTCCTAGGCTTTGAGTTGATCTTGAACAGGAAGAAATCAAATTGCAATCCTGTTTAGAAAAACATGTGGAAAGTAAATACTATTTGGTCTTGTCGAAAAGGAAAACAAGAATAGCAAGAAAGGATTCAAGAAGAAGGATGGGACAAATACAGGGAAAAAAACTTGAGTAAGGTGATGTGCTTCCGATGTCACAAGATGAGACATTATGCAAGCGAGAGTCCACTAAAAAAGGGATGCAAGATAGGTTGTAGATGGGACTATTGCAAGACCAGAGGAGATTAAATCTCAATTTGAGATTACCTTTTCCATGACTTCTTGTTTATCTTCTAACATTGTATCGATTGCTAGTCGATATGTGGATAATTGTTAATTTTAGGTATGTTCTATGCTTAGAGCAATTTATTTCAATTTTCACAGTGAACTCAACATCTTTTCCAAATTAGCAATCACGTCAACATAATAGTAAATTGCAGATAGAACATAAACATAAATCGCAAAAGACAGTCAAGACAAGAGGACACAAGATGTGGCGCTAGCTAGGGGCAAACCCCAATGTGGGGAAACCCTTGATCAATTCTTCTTATATGTTCTTCAATAGTTCAGTAGAGAGAGAGAGAGAGATAGTACATATACAACAGAAGTCAACACGACTTATCTAAATAAGAGCATAGATCATCTCTAAGTAGATGATACATGAGGTAGCTGAACTCAGTTGAAGACATGTTGCTTCAACTGATTCTCCCAGGTGACTCCATCATCATGCTACACCTATCATTGTGTTGCTCCTCATCATCATGTTGCACCTCACAGAGTTGCACGGGCACCATGTTGCACCCATCATCATTAGGCTGCATCTCATCATGTTTCACTAATCATGATTGTACCCATCATTGTACTACATCATGTACCATTGTTGTCCCATGTGCCATTGTTGCACCATGTTGCCACACTACAATCCCATGTGGCATGTTGTACCATGTTGCCATACTATTGTCCCATGTGCTTGCAGCACCATGCTTGCCACTGTTGTCCCATGTGCTTGTTGCACCATGCTTGCCACTACTATCCCATGTGCTTGCCATACCGCTGTCCCAATGTGCTTGCACCACCATTCTTGCTACCATGTGCTTGTTGCACCTTGTTGTCGCTACTATCCCATAGTAAGCTACAGCAACCCAACAATCATGCCCAAAACATACCTTGAACAACCTCAATAAACTGCAGCCTAGTGAAGGTAGATAGCTGCCTCCACATGTTGTTGTTCTGGGCATATGGCAGCCCCTAACACTTCCACACTCGCCTATTTTGGAGTGGCTAGGCCTGTGGCCTACCACACACCTCCGCTGCCACCTACAACCCATTTAAAACACCTTACGTTGCCATCTAAACTGCTCGTAGGGCTTGCGGTTTACCCATAGCAACCTACACAACCCGTCACCATGAGTTAGACACCTAAGAACTCCTCCACGCAGGTTGCAACAGCCTTTCCTTGTCTCGGCCCTTAGGGAGTAATCTCGACCTCCCTTACAGCAAACTCGGCCCTCCAAAAGATCATGAAACAAGCCTCTATAACCACGCTATTCAACTCTCCTTTGTTGCGGCTAAGACAAAGTTCCCTTGCCTCCAACTTAGGGCTATCTCCTTCACAACCTGACTGTGTCTTCTTGGATTAGGGCAGACTGTGGCTAGACATCCTTTAGGACTGCGGCTAGGGCTTCCTACTTAGGATTGTGTTTTCCTTGCTAGGGTATCATCTCTAGGGAAGCTCCCTTAGTCTCCTTTCCTCCTGCGTCTAGGGCTTCATCATCTAAATTTCTCTTGCCACTAAAACCCAGAACAAGTGGAGAGAAATCAAGAGTGAAGTGTGTGTAGAAATGACTATCAAGTCACCTCCTTTTATACTAAAACGTTAAGCACATGTGGGGGTTATTTGGTTGTTGGCCGACCTTGACGAATTGTCTTATAACACAAATAAATTCATAACTTCATGAATACTTATCGGAATAGGATGATCTTTAGATCAATCCTACACCTCTCGATGAGAGGGATCCAAGAAAAATATCAGTTGCCATAAATCAAATGACCCGCATGGAGTTTGGCCCTATTTGCCAATTTTAACACTCCCTCTCAACTAGGGAAGAACTCCATCTATTGATCCATCTACCACACTGTATTATCTCTGCCATCAGTGCCCTGCACTGCTCTGCTCTGCTGAACCATGAAGAAGAAGAATTGAAGAATTGATAGAGAATGTCTCATAACATTCTCTATGAAGAGAGTGTGTCATACCACTCTTACTGATCCCAAATCAGTTCCAAAAGAGAGTGAGTTATATCACTCTTATTGACCCGAAGTCAGTTTCATTGATCCAAGATCAACATCTCAAGAGAGTGTCTCAAACCCCTCATACTGACCCAAAGTCAGTTTCGTTGATCCCAGATCAATATCAAAAGAGAGTGAGCTATATCACTTTTACTAGTCCCAGATCAGTGTAGGTCATCCTAGCATAGGGAGTACGATAGATACAACGATGCATCCATCGATAGTACTTCTATGGTCCCTAACCCCATTTCCCTACTCACTGGCTAGATGAGAGGTACTTCCCATGAGTCCCAAATTGCATGGTAGGATACCTCGATAGGAGAACCACTCATCCTGTCCATAAGTCGCCACGAGGTATCACAGGGGAAGGATGAACCATTCACCCTGTACACAGTGCACCATTAGGGGAGGGTGAGTCGCCCTACGGTCGCTTATTGCTCCAAGAAGTACCCCAAGCCCCCCAGAGCTCCCAGAGCTCAATGCATGCATCATACAAGACCCTCATAAGAGGGTCTCTCAACGACTCCAAGTCGTTCTGGAAAGTCACAAATTTGACCTTGCCTCGGGGCTTCGACAGAATGTCTGCGACTTGCACATCAGTCCCAATGCGATGGAGCCTTCTTACTCATCGATGTACCATATCCTAGATAAGGTAGTACCTGATATCTATATGCTGGAGCAATCATAGGATACGGGATTCCTCAACAATCGAATCCCCTCTGGTTGACACAGAAGATCACGGTGGTATCCATCATGTGTCAAACAGCTCACTGAAGAGCTTCCTCAGCCAGGCAGCTTCACACGAGGTCATACTCGTAGCTATGTATTCGGTCTTAGTGGTGCTCAAAGCAACCGTCTTCTGCTTCTTATTCATCCAAGATATCGGGCAGAACCCAAAGAGAACCAGCAGCCAGAAGTGCTCTTGGGATCCTCCACACTGCCTGCCCAGTCAGTTCGAATAGTCATGCAGCTTCACATTTCCAGTAGTGTATCTCAATCCATGAGAGATTGTGCCTCGAAGATATCTCAGAAGATTCTTGGCACCAATCTAGTGAGGCTCAACCATATATGAGCTCAACATGCTAACTACAAAACATATATCCGAACAGGAGTTCACCAAGAACATCAATGCTAGAATGAGTTTATGAAACTCAAAGGCATTTCCCAAATCAGGTCCGGCATCCCTACCACATAACTTCTGAAAGTTAAGATCCATCGAGGTAGTCACGGGCTTGTAGTTTACCATTCCATATCCGGAATCCAACTCCCTCTTACTCTTGCAAATGAGAGGGTTTGCACCTGTCAGAAAGAAGTCGTCCTCAGAAGGTGTCAATATGAGACCATACAAATTCCCAATCCTAAACCCATGAGTAAAAGCATCTTTGAAAATTCTATTTTCAAACACGTACCTTTCCATCGATGAATGCCACCCTGAAACCTTTGATTTCCATTGCCGAAATGGACACCTGGTTCTTCTTGCGATCAGGTACATAAAGAGATTCTCGTAAATGAATAGAGTTACCCTCATTCACTTGAGGGTAACATTCCCTACACCCTTTCCAGGATAGGTGGCAGTGACTCCAAGTATAATCCCACGATTGTTTCCATCTCTACCAAATTAGAGAGTGCACCCTTCTATTCGATGAAGTACCTTGAAGCACTACAATAAGCCAGATTCCCAAAGAGTCTGGAGGAGAGGGCCAATATAAGATAATGCTTCTTTATCTTATCAGAAACAACATTTGATTCTTCATACCTGGGGTTCCTTGCTTTCTTTGAAGAGTCGGTTATTTCCTTGATGACCTGCATTACCTCTCATTCGTCTGATCATTGAAGATGTCCCTGGAATGATTGTTATCGTCATCACGTGATGTGTCCCTACCATTCGGACACTCCTTCACATAATGGTCGAACTTATTACAACCAAGGCTTCTACCTTTCCTTCCACCCTTAGATCCGGACTTCCCATTGAAGTGATCTTTAGGTAGGTCATCATAAGCTTCTGCTGCGCCATTCTGATAATATTCTCTGTTTCGACTTCACTCTTGGTGAATTTCAAGAGGGATGAGGAATCCTTGATCCTTTTGTCCTTTCCCAACTGTCTTCGGTGATTGCTCTTTCACTCTTGCTTGGGCTTTGTCTTCACCTCAGCTCTGATCCCATGTTAATTTAGGTATGTTCTATGCTTAGAGCAATTTATTTCAATTTTCACAGTTAGCTCAATATATTTTCCAGATTAGCAATCACATCAGCATAATAGTAAATCGTAGATAGAACATAAACATAAATCGCAGAAGACAAGCCAAGACAAGAGGACACAAGATGTGGCGCTAGCCAAGGACAAACCCCAATGTGGGGAAACCCTTGATCAATTCTTCTTATAAGTTCTTCAATAGTTTAGCAAAGAGAGAGAGATAGTACATATACAACAAAAGTCAACACTTTGACTTATCTAAATAAGAGCATAGATCATCTCTAAGTAGATGATACATGAGGTAGTTGAACTCAGCTGAAGACATGCTGCTTCAACTGATTCTCCCAGGTGACTCCTTCACCATGCTGCACCTATCATTATGCTGCTCCTCATCATGATGTTGCACCTCACGAAGTTGCACCATGCTGCACCCATCATCACTATGTTGCATCTCATCATGCTTCACTAATCATGATTGTACCCATCACTGTACTGCATCATGTACCATTGTTGTCCCATGTGCCACTGCTGCACCATGTTGCCACACTGTTGTCCCATGTGGCATGTTGTACCATGTCGCCATATTGTTGTCCCATGTGCTTGCAGCGCCATGCTTGCCACTGTTGTCCCATGTGCTTGCAGCACCATGCTTGCCACTACTATCCCATGTGCTTGCAGCGCCATGCTTGCTATTGTTATCCCATGTGCTTACTGCAACATGCTTGCCACTATTGTCCCATGTGCTTGTTGCACCTTGTTGTTGTTGTTGTCCCATAGTAACCTACAGCAACCCAACAATCATGCCCAAAACATACCTTGAACAACCTCAATAAACTGCGGCCTAGTCAACGTAGATAGCTACCTCCACATGTTGTTATTCTAGGCATATGGCAGCCCCTAACACTTCCACGTTGGCCTGTTTTGGAGTGGCTAGCCCTGCAGCCTACCACAGACCTCTGCTACCACCTACAACCCATTCAAAACACCTTACGTTGCCCTGTAAACTGCTCATAGGGTTTAAAAGCTTACCCACAACAACCTACGCAGCCCATCACCATGAGTTAAACACCTAAGAACTCCTCCACACAGGCTGCAACAGCCTTTCCTTGTCTCGGCCCTTTAGGGAGTAATCTCGGCCTCCCTTACAACAAACTTGGCCCTCCAAAATATCATGAAACGGACCTCTATAACCACGTTGTTCAGCGCTCCTTTATTGCGGCTAAGACAGAGTTCCTTTGCCTCCAACTTAGGGCTATCTCCTTCACAACATGACTGCGTCTTCTTGGATTAGGGCAGACTGCGGCTAGACATCCTTTAAGACTGTGGCTAGGTCATCCTCCTTAGGACTGTGGCTAGGGCATCCTCCTTAGGACTGTGTTTTCCTTGCTAGGGCATCATCTCTAAGGCAGCTCCCTTAGTATCCTTTCCTCTTGCATCTAGGGCTTCATCAACTAAATTTCTCTTCCCACTAAAACCCAGAACAAGTGGAAAGAAATCAAGAGTGAAGTGTGCGTAGAAATGACTATCAAGTCACCTCCTTTTATACTAAAACGTTGAGCACATGTGGGGGTTATTTGGTTGCTGGCCGAACTTGATGAATTGTCTTATAACACAAATAAACCCATAACTTCATGAATACTTATCGGAATCAGATGATCTTTAGATCAATCCTACACCTCTCGATGAGAGGGATCCAAGAAAAATATCAGTTGCCATAAATCAAATGACCCACATGTAGTTTGGCCCTAGTTGTCAATTTTAATAATAATGGAGCTTCAAGACACATGATATATGAGAGGTCTTTGTTCAATACAACTTAGGAGCAAGGAGGCATGACTGTGGAGCTCGGCAATGATGCCACTAAACATGTGAGAGAAATTGGGTCCATTTCATTTCAAATGCCTTCAGGTGACGTTCTTAAGCTAGATCACATTTTGTTGGTTCCTCGTTTGATGAAGAACCTCCTTTCAGTTTCTTGTATGATATATAAACATTGGACGGTTTCCTTTGAGGGACAATAGTGCACCATCAATGATTGTATTCTAGCTAGTCCAAGGGCTACTTGTTGATCCATGGCATGTGTATATTCCAC
>APFE030426479.1:0-10015 GCA_000404065.3 Pinus taeda | reverse complement strand
CTGCACCATGGTCAGGCATTAACATGGGATCAACTGCAAAAAAAAAAGATGCTAGGCCCATCGATATGCGTCTTATGCCGAGAAAAAGTAGATACAATGGATCACCTTATCAATGCTTGTAAGTATAGAAACAACCTATGGAAACAACACAATTAACCTTTCGAAAGTAGTGACAGGAATCCAAATAACATGCAAGCAACAATAGAGAACTGGAGGAAAAAGACATACCAGAGTACAATCCTGAACCGTGCTTGGAGACACTTGCTAGGATTTGTCCTGCAGAATATATGGAAAGTAGAAACAAACTGATCTTCAAGGAAGGAGGAAGAGAAAAAGAAGAAAAATGGAACCAGATAACCCAAAATATTCGAGAGACTATTCTGACAGAGAAATGGTTCAAGGAGGATTGGAAAACTAACCCAAAGAAAGCAAATATAATGACTCGCCTAAACCTAAAATCAATCATGCTTCACACATCTTCATGGAACCACCACACCACCAAAGGAGAGGAAGTAAACCAATTCAAAATATTACAGAAGAAATTCATCAAACTAAACTTCGATGGTAGACTCTAAGTGTCTTGCCCCTGTCATCTCCAATTCACTAAATTGGGGATATGTTGAATTCTTTCATGAATAGTATGCCCCCTTCTAATATTATTTTGGTTCTGTCAGGAGCCCTCTGAAATTCTGTATTAACATATTCTCCATTTCTTCCTTTTGGGTGAACCGATTGCCTTGCTGATCCATTAGGGAGAAAATTTTGTCTGCTGCCAATGTTGTATCATTGCTTTATGGAAGAAATTTGTATTTCTTTCTCCTTTTAACCATTGGATTCTTGATTTTTGTTTCCATAGGATTTCCTCTTATCGTCTCCTTTCTTCCAATTTGTTAATTAGTAACCCTTCCTCTTCTGCGAGACCTTCACTTCTACCCTCATTGCTAATTTCCTACTGTATTTTCTTCATATTTGTTTGGATTATCTCCTGTTCCTTCTGTATGTTACCAAATTATTCCTTGTTCCATTTCTTTATCTTCCCATTTAGATGTTTTAGTTTGAGTTGAAATGTGTGCATCGGACTTCTTCCTCCTATCTCATTCTCATTCCCTTTCCACCATTCCTTCATTTTTCTATAAAGGCTGGTTCTCTTAGCCAAAATGCCTCAAACCTAAAGGGTCTATTATGGTTTCCTTGATTCATTTCTATTTCTAGTTTGATAGGCTAGTGGTCCAACCCTAGACAGAGTAGAATTGATGCTTCATAGAATATGTCTTTGCGAGTGAAGTGTTATGTTGCAAAGAATCTATCTAACCTAGAGCCTATTTGTCTGCTCCCTCCCCTTCTGTTGTTTAACATATATTTTCCATTTACAGTTGGGATGTCTACCAATTTTAGTTGTTCTTAGAGATCCATGGATCTCTCCATTTCCAGCTCTTCTCCTTGCAGTCCTCCTCTTTTCTCCTCTGATGATGTTATTAAATTGAAATCCCCTGCTATCAGCCAAAGTTCCGCCTCATGAATTTTACCTAGCTTTTGTACTTATTGGAGGACATTTCCTTTTTCCACTCGAATATGGTAGCCATATACTGCAGATACTAAAAACCATTCTCTATTTCCAATTAGCAAAAACTGCCCCATGAGGATTCTATTCATACCCACCAAATAATCTACTGTGATCTCTACTAGGTTCCACAATATTTCTATACCTCCTACACTACCTTTCGCATCTATGGTCATGCATTCATATGTTGGCTTTATTTTTCTTAGTATTTCCTCCATTCTCCCTCCTATGATTTTTGTTTCTTGTAGCAAAATGAGTTGAGGTTTCTTGTTTCTTAGTATTTCAACTAAGTGTCTCTCTTTCCCTCTGCTATTAATGCCTCTTATATTCTAGGATGTAATTATCATTGGGTTGCTTGGTTATTTGATGAAGTACCGCCAAGAGTGGTACTACCCTCCTTGTATTCACTATCATTTCTCCCATAATCTGTATAGATTCCTGTAGGTTTCTTCGGCATCTTTTCTTTCCGCCTTTCATTTTATTTGGGTAATCTTTGGTGCTGCCGTGGTGCAACCCCATTTTTTCTACCAACTCCACCTTCGCCTACCCCTACTTAACTTGATACTGCTAGAATTTTTCTCTGTATAGTTGTTTTTGGTCTTCTGGAATGTATCGCTCATCTAAGTGTCTCAATTCATTCAATAGTTTCCTCAACACCTCTTCTTCCATGTTTACTTCTCCCCTACTTGTATCTATTTGCATTGTAGTATTATCGATCTTCTCTATGTCTCCCTTCTCCTCCTTCTCTGTTGGCTCGCTTTGGGCTTTCCTTTTAGGTTTTAGTTTGCCTTCACTTGAGCTACTTTCCTTTCCTTTTCCCCCTTGATAGTCCATTGTTTGGACCTCGTTATCTTCTTCTTATTATTAGTACATCGAAGTTGTTTGTTCTGCTTGGCTAGGCTTGTTTTTATTTCCCCCCCCCCCCCCCCCGCTAGTATTCTCTCTCACTTGTCTTCTTTTACTTCTCACTACTTCAAACCCTTCCTTGTCTTCTTGACTTTTCCTCTGTTGTTTATGCATGTTCTCTCCCTCTTCTATATTCAATATGCACTCCTTAAAGAGGTGGCCATACTCATGACATCTTCTACATTTGAATGGGATGTGTTCATAGTCTAGGGTTTGTTGCGAGACCTCTTCATGTACTCTAGTTCCACTGTGTCTCGGATGGGTTCAACTATATTCATGTAAACATATATTTTGGCATCTAAGTATATCTTCCTTTTTTTTTTTTCATTTCTGCTATTTTGACAAATATGCCTATGGTATTTCCTATGCCCTGTAGTATCTCTGGGTCCAGTAGAGATCTATTGTGATCTCTACTGGGTTCCACAATATTTCTATACCTTCTACAATTCCTTTCACATCTATGGTCATGCATTCATACGTTGGCTTTATTTTTCTTAGTATTTCCTCCATTCTCACTGCTATGATTTTTGTTTCTTGTAGCAACATGAGTTGAGTTTTATCTTTTCTTAGTCTTTCAGCTAAGTGTCTCTCTTTCCTTTTGCTATTAATGCCTCTTATATTCCACGATATAATTATCATTGGGTTACTTGGTTTATTTGATGAAATATCGCCGATAGTGGTACTACCCTCCCTGTTTTCACTATCATTTCTCCCATAATGTCTATAGATCTTTGAGGGTTTCTTTGGCATCTTTTCTTTCCGCCTTTCATTTTATTTGGATAATCTTGGGTGCTGTCATGGTGCAACCCCAATTTTTCTACCGTCTCCACATTCCGCTACCCCTATTTAGCTTGATACTGCTGGAATGCTTCTCTGTATAGTTGTTTTTGGTCTTCTGGAATGAATTGCTCATCTAGGTGTCTCAATTCATTCAATAGTTTCCTCAACACCTCTTCTTCCATGTTTACTTCTCCCCTACTTGTATCTATTTCCATTGTAGTATTATCCATCTTCTCTATGTCTCCCTTCTCCTCCTCTATTGGCTCACTTTGGGCTTTCCTCTTAGGTTTTAGTTTGCCTTGACTTGAGCTACTTTCCTTTCCTTTTTCCCATTAACAGTCCATTGTTTGGACCTCATTATCTTCTTCTTATTCTTCCTGTAGTACATTGAAGTTGTTTGTTCTGCTTGGCTAGGCTTGTTGTTATTCCCCCGTGCTTGTATTCTCTCTCACTTATCTTCTTTTACTTCTCACTACTTGAAACCCTTCCTTGTCTTCTTGATTTTTCCTCTACTGTTTATGCATGTACTCTCCCTCTTCTATATTCAGTGGGCACTCCTTAAATAGGTGGCCATACTCATGACATTTTCTACATTTGAATGGGATGTGTTCATAGTCTAGGGTTTGCTAAAGACCTCTTCATGTACTCTAGTTCCACTGTGTCTCGGATGGGTTTAGCTATATTCATGTAAACATATATTCTCGCATCTAAACTATATCTTCTTCTTTTTTTCGTTTCTTCTATTTTGACAAATATGCCTATCATATTTCCTATGCCCTATAGTATCTCTAGGTCCCAGAAGTCTGTTGGGAAGACAAATAACCTAACCCACACCGAGGCTACCAAATTTTTTTCCTTGTCTAGCTCATAACATTCTTCCGAGTATCTCATAAGCAATCCAACATTATAATGAAAGTAAGGACCATTTTCAAATACTTTTTCTTTGTTTTGGAGGTTCGAGAATATTACTATGAAGAAGCCTCTAGCTCCCGACTTGAGCTCGATATGGCCTCAAGGCTGCCATTTTTGTTGAATCCATTTGGTGAGGTCCTTTTCTCTTAGCCATACTCTAATAAACTTAAATATTAGTGCATGGTCTTTCATGTAAGCTCCAACTTGTTCATTGGTATGATGAATCTTAGTTTCTCCGTCGCACATGGTAAACATTTACCTTTGCTCTCTGCCTGGCATCTCGCTCCGAGGACTGGTATTGACATTCTGTTTGCATCTCGATAGGAGGGGATCTCTCCCCCCCTTTCCTCCTCTGTCATTCCTCTCTATTTCGTGGTCCCTTGAGTCTGCAGGTTTTCTGAAGTTTGCAGGTTTCTTGGGACGTAGTACAGTTTATCTCATGGCTGCCTCGCCATTAGAGTTGGAATGCTCCCACTAAAACAAAAATATATTAATGAAAGTAAAAAAAAAATCACATCTTGGAACCTCTTGGAATGTTTCGGACAACAAAGATGGCTACCACCATTAATACTAGTTTAGCTTCATTAATGTCTTCCAATATAAATATGTACGATCAAATTTTAGCATTTCATTCTGTTTTTTATATGCTTGTGAAAATTCCAAATATTCATAAAAGAGCATTAGATCAATTTTCACTTAAAAATAATATAAATATTCTAGGTGTTCATAGAAAAGCATTATGTTAATTTCCACCTAAAAACAATTTAGGTATTCTAGGTGTTTATAAAAGGGCATTAGATTAATTTTCACTTAAAAACAATTTAAAATAAAAAGTAATGAATAAAGATTATTTTACCATTAAAAGCCGCTATGTATGGCAGCTGTCTGTCATGGTGTGTGTATGGGGAATAAAAAATAATGAATAAAGATTATTTTTCCCTTAAAGGCTGCTATGTATGGCAGCTGTCTGTCATGGTGTGTGTATGGGGCAGCCACCATTCTACTTATGATTATTCAGGATCATTTGAAGAAGAATCATAATAATAATTAACTAATGTTCGGAAAAATATTAAAAAGTAAAAGAATAAATAGTTCTACAAAATTATCAACCCTTTATATCATTAATGATCTTGTTTCCGCATGTAAAGTATTTTGCATTACTCGATATAAAAATATGTATTAATTTTGTAAAGACAAATAGTTTTGGTTTTTATTTCTGACTTGTGGTATTAGAAAAAATTAAATCAACATTCCCTCGTTCAGTAATCCAGTTCTTTAATCTTGGTCGTTGCAGGTATGCCAGATTCGATTCCTAATGATGATTACATAATAATACCTGTGAGAATAAAACAACTCATAAAAGTGGCTTATTAGAACTGCTAAACGGCATCAATTACCAAGAAAAACCGATATTTATCACCAGATTCAGCATGGCCACCCAGAATTCAGATTGAGCACGCTAAATCCGGTGATTAATAAGATTCACAATCTCCACTTCTTGATGGACATCCATTTTAATGCTTCCTGCACCACGGGCAGCGACCTTTATGCGTTGCCTTCTTCGCACTGGTACTATTGGGTAAGCACCATTAGAAATCGAATCGGGCATAACTGCAGGTATCAAGATTACATAATTGGATCAATGAAATGAGTTAATACTGATTCAATTCTGTTTATGGCCATAAGTGAGAAATAAATAGAAAAACAAAAGGATACCTATTATATAGGTACTTTTATATATGGATACCTATTTTATAGAGGGTAATGGAAAATTTTCTTCTGACTTTTTTCTTTTCTTTTATGTTTTTGTTTGATTGCATTCCTTTTATTTAGTTGTTTTAATTAAAATAATTAAATTCTGATAGTGGGTTTTACTAATTTATATTTTAATTCAGATTTTGAAATATAAATATCTAAATAATTTTAAATGTAATAAAAATTCAATATTCATAAATTTTTATTATTATTTTATATAAAAACATTATTTTTATATTGAATTATATTCTTAAAATAACTTACTGTATATTTTTTATGTAATAAAGTATTAATTTGTTTTTAGAACGATCAAAAAACCAATAATTAAGTTTATATTTTATATTTTATATTTAATTTAAATATGAAATATAAAATTTAATATTTCTTATGATCTTTCACTATGAAATTAAATGAATTAATTGATTTAGAAATACTTTATATTATAATTATTTTAATCTAAATCCAATAGGCATTGGTGTATTAAGTTAATTTAGAATTTATATATTCTAAAAAGTTATTTTTATGATATTATAATTTGAGATCATTGAAATTTCAAATAGACATTTTTTTATTTTAACATCAATTAAAAGTTTATTAATTTTTATGAGATATCTTTATCATTAAAACTTCAATATATTCACCGTTTTTGTTTTTAAAATATTTTTATTATACTTGTGATGTGATTGAATATATTTTGATATTAATTTTGAAATTTATAATATAGTTATTGAAAAGCATAAATTAACTTGTAAAAAATAAATAATTGTAATTATTAATTAATATCATAAAAATTAAATTAGATTTTTAAAAATATTATTAACTATTTCTTTAAAATGCTATTAGAAATCTTTAAAAGGCTATTAATATGGATCAGATCAACTTTTTGTGAAATCTTCTCTACTTTAAATATGAGATTTATATAACCCGGATGCGGGTGACAAATGGCAAGAGGCTACCCATGTGATGGACATGCGAAGCCTTCCGTGTGAAGGCAACCTGTCCGGAGAGATATGAATACCATTAACTGCGCATTGAATGGCATTCATTGCCATTTCAGCTGCCCAAGTTATCAAGGTATGCAGACAGAGGCAAACAGAATGTTGGGGTTCAGTTTGACAGGCTCACCTGTTCAGGCAAGGGGCGTCGACTTTGGTTTCCATGAGAGAGAAGCTCTGCGCGCAGGGGTGAAGAGAGTTAGGGAGTGTAAGCCAAAAGGCCTTCCTGTTCACTGGTCCAGGAAGCCGAACTGGCTCAGAGGCAGTAGTTATTCTAAGAATTGGCCCCCATTATCTTATTTTTGCAAGGCAAAGCTTGTACAGAAAACTCAGCTAAATTTCTATAGCTCCAGGATGCCTCTCAGAGGCTACGCTTCGCCCAGCAGGGGCAGACATTCTGGCAAGAAGACGGACTCTGGGGGCAGAGGAACACATACTCCGCAAAGGATCTCACCGCTTGCCTGTGTCTCGCCCAATTCTCAGAGCTCTGATGAATCCGACTCGGATGTCATCAACTCTGTGCAGACGATAAGATTTAACTACATTCGCAGAACCAACAAATCAATTATTTCTGCAATCATCACAGTGGTTTTTTCAGAGGAAAATGATGAAGTTGGCAAGGGTAAAGTAGTTTTCGAGGAGCAGGGGTCTAGTTCCACCAATTCCTCTCAGAATGGCAGCCAGGAGGAAAGCTCCTACCTTCCCTCCTCTCAGAGGAAGCTCGAGGAGGAAAGCACTGGCTTTCAATCCATGGAGTAGACTGAGGCTCTCAGAGAGATTTGCAGCCTTATGGACATGGAGACAATCAGTCCAGAGGTCAAGAAGATACCTGAGGAAGTCCAGAAGCCGGAACGCTTCTTCGGTGGCCGTCTGTACCCCGTCCTCCCTCCAGGTTTTCGATGCCTGGAAGACATTCCTAATGGCGTGGAAATTGAGTTTCTTCCGGACCCAGAGCGTGAGGAGGCGGAATGGAAGGCCGAGCAGGAAGAGGCTATGCAGAGAGCTCATGCGGACCAGGCGAATGCAGAAGCTAATCAGGACCAGGTGAATGCAGAAGCTAAGCAGGCGTAAGGTAATCCTCCTGCGGTTTTTGGTTTTCAGTGTTTTTACAAGGGAAACCCGAGCTCAGATCGTCCCTGTTCTTTTGTTGGCGGGTGGCAACTATGCCCACCCGGGCAGCGCCCAGCTTGCCACCAGGACTCAGGCGCCGTCGCCACCTGTTCTCCGTCTGGATAGTTCGACGTGTCAGCTTTCAGGCATCTTGTCTCTAGTCACTATTTTGTCTATGTTTTTGCAAATGCCAGAATGTAATGTTGAAATTTGGTAAACTGGAATTGTATGGGTGGAAACAGGCACTGTATCAAGCCTGTATTCTCAGTTTTTTGCTTGTCAAACCAGTCAGAGAGAAGTTCACCTGCTCTCAGAGGTCTCGACCTCTTGTAAATATCTTTTCTTTTTCTTAATATAATAGTTTAAACTTTGCCCAGGAAAAAAAAAATATGAGATTTATATATTTAACATAAAGATTACTAATTATAAATATAAGGAACTTTCTTACTCTAGAATCAGTTTCTATAGATGAAGGAATATATGTCCAATATTGAAATAAATGGAAATTAAAATCAAATTAACTTTTTGTGAAATCATCTCTTCTTTAAATATGAAATTTATATATTTAACATAAAGATTAGTAATTATAAATATAAGAAACTTTGTTAGCATAGAATCAGCTTCTATTGTTTAAAGGATATATGCCCAGTATTGAAATAAATAAGTGCCATAAAACACAAACTTTTAACTCAATTAAATATATTTCTAATATATTTAAATTTATAAGAACATTCTATCTTATAACTTATTTTTGAGCCTTAAAAGTAAAAAATAACAATGATATAAAAAGATAGGCATCAACCACATTTCTTTTTCGATGGAAGAAACCGCTGAAAACACCATGTTGAAGCAACTAGCAAGGAAATATCTAAACTATAATAATAACTGTTGGAACCAAACCTCCTGATCTAACGGTTAGACCACATCTTTGAAACTTAAACAAATCAGCCAAATCAACTTATCGGTGGGCCTAGAGGGAGGTGTAGTCCTGGCCAACTAAAATTGGGTGCATCCGACTACCAAGTCGAATGGTCGCATCTACCACATCTTTGAGACTTAAACAGATCTGCCAAATTAGGTTATGGGTGCGCCTCGAGCGAGATGTGGTCCGGGCCAACTAATATTGGGTTCATCGGACTACCATGTCGAATGGTGGCAGTGAGGTATACGCACACTATGACAGATGGCTGCCATCCAGGCGAGGACTTTAAGGGTTTGACGGGTAGAATGATCCCCATTCATCATTTTCTATTTTAAATTCTTTGTTCGGTGGAAATTAATGTAATGGGCTTCCAGGGATACCTAGGATCTGCACAGTTATACAAAGAAAAAGAACGAAGGTATACAAATTGAGCATGTATAACTATATTGGAATACAACAAAGCGGCTGAAGCAGTAGTAATGATGGCAGTCTGGCAAGGCAGGAGAAACTTCCCATCCATGGACTTCTAACTCCTGACCCTTGTTCGCCACACTAATTAGAGGCGCTATGTGTTCTGCAGCCCTTCGCACAACATACTTAATGTTGACCGCAATTTCCGAAGGAGATCAACCTTCTATTATGCTTTTGATGTGAGCAGAATACTGAGGAAAGTTAAAACGATTAGCAGATGAATCTCCTCTCCGGAGCTGGACGGCTGCGACAAACGCAATGGCAGCCATCTCTGCTGTGGGAAACGTTCCAAGATGGACCCCGTTTATCGAACGTGAGGATTTCTTTTATTACAGACGGGCGCCATCTACTTGCTACTAATACTCGTCACACCTATGTATTTCCTTAATCCTCATCTCATAATGTTGGCATTAGGATCTTCACCACTAGTTATATATATCTCATCATATGTGATACTAGCTATAACCTTACAGTCGCCCTCTTCAGTTGAGGACACTCTGTTCAATCATTCTGGTCATAGAAGCTACTTACATTACATCAATGATCCACGGATTCTTCTGACTTGTCTCCATATACCCTGTTGTCTCTTTTCTAGGTTTATTT
>APFE030426470.1:12583-69960 GCA_000404065.3 Pinus taeda | reverse complement strand
TCCCTGTTACCCCTGTTTCCGTACATTGGAGGATACATTCCGGGACCTGTGAGCAGTGACATAGCCTAAAAACACTTGCATTATGTTCCCCTGAGTATGTACTTCATGTTCCCTGAAGACACCTTCTGCCAATTATCCCTGAAAAGTGCCCTTTTTCCATTGGCGCAGGTACACAGTGTCTTATCCGCGCCAATCACTCAGATCCTCAAAAAGGGGCCGCCCATTGGCGCTCTGTCCTAGAACAACACTCGCGCCAACTAAGTTTGGTAATGATTTTTGGCAAACACGCACCCATGTGTTTTTTCCTTTCAGATCATGAAGTCTTTTGAGGGAAAAAATCCATCTGATAGAGGTCGAGAGTCATCATCTATCCTTGACATCTATCCTCAGTAGCTTTTCAGAGATAATGTCGATCCGCAATGGGCGTCCTGGTGCATTGAATCTTCATCCCTTCTCCATTTATAAAAGTCTGTCCTCATGCATTACACAAGATAGTTTTTTACAGTTCGGGAGTTCTGGGAGTTCTGGAGGAATGCTAGTTGTGATTATGCTTGTCTGGAGTGATAGTAAGAGTCTTGAAGCATAGGGACGTTATGCTGCCGGAATCCTGAGAGAGAGAAGGTCTATTGCAAGGCATACATAGCTGCTCGCCCAGCCAGAGAATAGGTTCAACGTCAGAACCTTGGTTGTATCTTTCTCTGCCTATTATTCATTAATAGATGACTATGTTATGGTTCCATTCTCATTTGTCTCATGATGGTTAATGTGGGAATTACATCCTTTCTGACTGATGTATAGTTGCTTTTACTAGATTTCACGCTTGTGTTTGTTCTCTCTTTGCATGTGCAGGTGTCCATCCGCGAGGATAGTGGAGGATTGTGACCGACCAGAGTGAAGGAGTGAGAGAGGCATCTCTTCATCAAACAAATAGCGTTGGAATCCAAGTAGGTGTTCATTACCCACTAGTTAATTGTAATTAGGAACTTGCAGAGTAGCATTGATTGATTGTTGCTAGAGCCGTTCTAGGCTAGTGGGATCGCCTCTATCCGTAGAGGGGATTTACCTGTTCAACAGGAACAATAGCTCGCTTCGCAACAAGCGGTTTCCCAGAAACCACCAGCCGAAGAGACTTCGGTAGAGCAGGAATTGGAACCAGCATAAGAGACAGACACTCAGGCTTTCAGAGAACAGGTCAAACGATTGTGGTGGGAGGACCCACCAAGTACCAGGAAAAGGTCCAAAGTAATAACAGGGGTGGAGAACGAATTCACAGCAAGCCCTGCATTGCCTGCTCTACTTACAGAACAGACAACTATGTTGGGGGAAATCCGGAAGCAGTTGGAAACATTGCAGGCACAATCTCTGGGGAAGGTTCACCTCGCCAACAACACAGGTATGACTGAGCCACCGATGAGTGCGCCCACACCGAACACTGTAACATTGCCATTCGTTGCTATTACAAGACCCGATGATGAGGGTAGTTGGGATTTAGATCTGGCCGCCCTACCTAGTAGCATACTTTTTCAATTGCAGGAGGGGCTCACTAGTGAGCTCCGCGTTAGGGAAGGTCACGCCCTCCACACTTTACAGAAGCAAAAAGCTGAGATCGAACAGGTCAATCTTCAGCACGCTGTCTGGGTCAAGCGTTACAGGAACATTGAGCAAGCCGCCACAAAAGCATGCTGCATAGTTTTGAGGGTAGCTATCACTGAGGATCTTCCAACTCTGACCAAGGTTCAACACATGGCTGCAGAAGTCCGCACAGTCTAGGAAGAGGCCGCAAAAGCAGAAGGAGAGCTTGCCCTACAGATTGCAGAGCTTCGGCTCCAGGCACAACAACCCAGGCCCGATGATGAACACCGTCACGCGGAAATTCAAGAAGGCATGGAAACCATGCGAAGCACGGTCCGAGAATATTCAGGACTTTTGGATCAGTCTATTGGCCTACTTACATCTCTACAGGAGGACCCCACCATTCAGCGCGTCAAAGCTGAGGTACACACGTTGTAGCAGGCCTATGATACAGCGTATGGAGAGGCACAAATGTTCACTATCACACAACGGATAGCTAAGATGAGGGAAGCTCGGGCTCTCAAGGCCCAAATGGATGTTGCACAACAAAAGGAGGTAGAACTTAAAGACTGCATTCAGCCATGGACCAATGAAGCATTTACCATTTCTACAATGATGGAGGGTAAGATAGCACAGATGTAGGCAGTCTGTGATTCTGAGCAAGCGAACCCATTAGACACAAATACATTAGTGACCCGAGTGGCACTGGTACAATGGACCGCCGCATAATTTGTTGTAGAGACACGCATGGCGTAGAAATTCTTAAACGACCTTCACGCAAAGATGGATGCACCAGCGAAGTGACTCGGGACGAGTCACGATGATTGTGTTGGGGCACTGTTGGGTATCGCAAGCCCCGCGGAACAAGTATGGGGTGGAAAGCCCGAAATTTTAGGTAGTATTAGGGTAAAAGACTGCGAAAACCGCGGAGCGCGAACTATAGTAGGTTGAGTCAAAGGGTAGTCCACCCAAAAATAATGTAAATAAATAGTAATAGAGTCTGCTCGCTGAGGGATTGCGGACCAAGGGAAAGTATAAATAGAGTGGGGCTCTATGATGGAAAGTAGCTCTTTTAAAAGATGGAATGTAATGGGTCCTTGAAGGCAATAGCTTGAAAGCGTCTGTAAGTCCGAGTCGAGGGAGTAGGGTAGAAGGTAGAGGCTTTGCAGTTGTGTGCGCAGAGACCTAGAAAGTCCGCAGTTGTGTGCGTGGACCCCTGCAGCTGAGTGCACAGGGTGGATCTCGATGTATTGTTGAAGATTGATAACAAAGATAAGTTTCTCCTAAACTTTGTGTTGGTTGTGACTTTACTCTTTTATGATAAATGAACTGTTATGATTTATGCATTTGCTACAGTTGAATACATGTGAACTGGATTAATCTTGATGCGCGAAGTAACCAAAAGTAATAAATGTTTGCTTAAAGACTGTTTTAACTAGATCAAACCAGTAATAAGTGATTCAATCTGTAATAAACATGATAAGGGTATTCTGATCTGCACGGATCTAGCGTAGTGCAAGGCTACAGATCAGCGTGCGAGCCCCAAACCACATCCAAGACATCCCGAGGGTGCGGAAACCTAGTTCCAGCACCCTCCCCTGCTACCTCGGGTGAGACCTCAGTCCGCGCTTGTTGCCGAAAGGGCCGGTAGCTGCGGGATTTGTTTGGCTAAATAATTCTTTCGAACCTGGGTCAAGCCCATATAAGCCAACATTTCCCATGACATAATCTAGAAGCTTGCACAAGTCCTATAGCACTTTACCCTTGTATTCCAAAACTTGAGATGAATTTCGTATCCCTAAATTTGTTTGCACAATCTGCATTAGAAGGTCCACTAGATCCCAACCCCGTGTCCAAAAAATGGACGTCTTCTCGTTTAGGTTTTTAATTAATATCTGAAGTTGCTCCAACGACTTCCATTCTGACATGAGATCTGACATGAAGTGAACTAGAATTATTTTGCCACATTGTTCCATAGTCATATATGTAAGAGAATAAGGCGCTAGGGGCCATGGTGTCAAAAAAATCCTTGCAACCTTGTCCTTGACCAACTTGAGAGAGGATCAAAGAGCCATGATTCGTGGGATCGATGGCTTATTAGGCCATTTTGCCCTCCCTTCCGAAAGAGTCGCGAAAGTTCAAAATAACCATAAAACCTCTAATCTATCAACCAGATTTGAGAGGTGATGGATTGAATCTGCAACATGTGAGTAAAAATCCTTTTCTCAGCCTTTGCAGATTTAGATCTGATAGCAAGGGGGCTTATATCTATTCCAGCATGGCTTGAGAGAGCCCCTCCCTCTGATGTGTGATCAGGACTGCAAAGCCGATCCCCGAAAGACAAGGCACGGTCCATACCCTGTCCAAATCTACTTCACAGACTTCATAAATCACTTCATTCACCCATTGAAGACATTGATCTCTTAAACTGCAAGTGCCATTTGCAACAAGGTCGAGTTGAAGCTCAATGACGATGGCCTGACGGATATCATTCACAAAAACCCTAGCCATAGTTATCTCCCCTACCTGCAATCCTCTCCCATATAGATATACCTAACATATTGTTTGTTAATATCTATTTGTATGATATTTTTTATTGCTTTTGTGAATGTCTGTTATACTCATACTCGTATGATATGTTGTATATGTTGTATTTATGTTCATTTTTTTTGTGTATGTCTAGGTTTGATACTTATATATGTATTTTCCATGATGTGTTGAATGAATGTTCAATGTTTCCTTGTATGTATATACTATATATTACTATTTTTGACATTTATAATATTCTACTTTATGTATTTTATTTGTTGCTTTATTCAATAAATGTTTCCTTGTATTTTTATTAGTGTTCAAAGTTGTTACAATAATACACTCACTATGAGTTTAACATACCATATATGAAAATACATTTAGGTAAGGAGGATAACACTCCATCCTATTACCACGCATGCTACATATATTGTGTATCTATTGCATTTTACAAATATACTACTGTAATATCTATGATATATCATTTTATTATGTTACTTGAATACCTCTATATTATATGATTCAAACAAGTGTTTTTCCCGTGATCAATGTTTGCAAACATCCGCAGGGGTTCAGAAATCCAAAAAAATTGTAAAAATGGGGAAAATATTGATAAAAATTCGCAAACATCGGTAAAATTAAGTGCCAAAAAATCATGATTTCGAGATGTTTGTAACACTACGCATACTTCTATATTATATGTCATGTTTTGTATATTTATGTAGTTGACTTTTTTATGTTGGTATGATATTCATATATTTATTTTTCCTTATTTCTATGATGTTCCATGATATGTTATTGTGCATTTGATATTTGTGTATTTGTATGTTAGTTGGTGTATGGTGTTTATGTATTTTGATGTCTATTATATTAATATGGATGTTTATTTTG
This sequence comes from Pinus taeda, assembly GCA_000404065.3. Classification (NCBI taxonomy): domain Eukaryota; kingdom Viridiplantae; phylum Streptophyta; class Pinopsida; order Pinales; family Pinaceae; genus Pinus; species Pinus taeda. The sequence continues at coordinate 64,968 of APFE030426470.1, read as the reverse complement.
GAACATGTTACTTAGCATGCACAAATGAGAGGTTGGATTTATCTTCAAAGCAATTATGCCCATTTTTTCCTTTTAATTAAATTGATTAATTAAAAAAAATTGTTATATAAATAAGTGACATGAAATGAAAAATGGTTTTTGAGGCATGTGGTATTGATAAATCATGGTACTGAATCGATATTGACCCATGGTATTGCAACAAAGCCTATTTACAAATTAAGAATCTTGCTCATGAAATAGGGGTGAATTTCCATTGTTAATAATTTTGTTACATGTTTATTTATTTAATTTGCTTATTAATTATTTTCGTTGAATTTCCATTGTTAATAATTTTGTTACATGTTTATTTAAATGTATATTTGTTTACTTTGTATAATATTAATTTAAAACAAAATTATAATTTAGTATGCTGTTGTGCATTTAGCATTATGTATGCATATGGTGGTTGGTGAATGGTATTTATGGTACTCTTGTATGTTTTGAGTATCTTTATGTTTCATGATATTTATGTCTTATCTTTATTTTCTTTTTTATTTTGTATGTGCATAATAATTGTCTATTTGGTAGGCTTGTAATGTTGCAATAGATGTTTTTGTAATTTTAATTACGTCATAAGGTGTTTCCCTATGGGAAGAACTCCCCCAGTGCCACTTTGTACTGTTTAGCATTGTCAATATTGTGTTAGACGATTGAAATGTTATGCACCATCGGATGAGTTGGTTAGGGTATGTTAGTTGTCACATTTCCCAGTTAATCAATCTACCGTTGGATGGGTTTTGGTTTTGGGGCCTCTAAGTCTAGGGTTTAGGATCTACGGCTTACATATCTGCGGCAATTAGTGGCTACATCTGTGAGGCCCCTCCCCGCCGCACAAGGGTTCATTCCTTTTTATGTATCTACGAACAATGCATATGTACTTTGCTGCAAATGTCCACCTGTTGCCATACATAATTGCACTTATTTCCATGCTTTATTCACAGATAGCGTTTCAATCCATGTTAATGGGTTTTTAAATTTTCTCCAAGGTTTCTTCAATGGCCTGAGAGAGTCACAACGACTGTGAACACAACCAATTTAAGACATAGGCTTCACAGCATGACCTGACAGAGTCATAGTGGCTGTGAACATATTCGCTCAAAGACTTACATTTTTCCTTGCGGCTCAAGACACACACAATGAATGCGATTTTTAAGACCTGGGGTTTAAAATGTTTTCAGAAAATGATATTTCTTTGTATTTTTTTAGAAGTTTTCTCATGCCTTCATCCCATCACAGATGATTTTCACATTGATCGTGACCATGATTGTTGCACGGACCGTCGGCGTTCCAGGAAACCAAGGCAAGGAATACGAAGAACAACCCTGCAAATTTTTTTTGTTATAGAATTATAATGCCCACTATACACTTCTCTGCTATATATATAATGGTTTTCACTTATCTAATTTACCGGTTCGACTCTCTTGGGGCGGCCTGTAGAAATGATTTTCCACTCCCGCCCATGAATATCACACGTTCTTCGTTTACATTCTCTGTTACTTTCTTCTATTTCTTCCATAAGCGAGGGCTCAAACTTCATGTCTAGCCTCATTAGGGTTTGGTCGCTAAATGTTTTGAAAGCCACAGGTGCCATGACTGGGTCTCCTAAATGCATTACATTTTCCTAGAACATGACTTCTCAATCCCCTTGTTAGAAGACTCACTTTTTTAGTAATTGCATTTTAATGCGAGGCCACTTTGTAAATAAAATTTACAATGCATCCCTCTTTCGTTAGGGTCTTGTTGCTTAGTTATGTATTGTTTGTTTCTCCATGCTTCCAACAATAGTTTATTACAATACATGACCCTTCATGCCATCAATCTCAAGCTGCAAGAATTTGAGACTTGCAAACTTGAGCCCCAACAAATTGTTCAAGACATTGTCGTCTACAATTTTCCTAGGTGCATATGCACTTGAAGAGCTTAGGCTCTCAAATAACCTCATAATAGGGAAAATCCTTGTTACATTAGTACAATGCACCATGCTGAAAACCATAAACCTGAGTCTCAATTTTTTGAAAGGCCAGAATCCTCCCGAGCTCAATCGTCTGAAGAATTTGAAACATTTGATGTTGTGGTTCAACGGGTTGGAGGGAAAGATCCCTCATGAGCTCAGTGCATTTAGCCAACTCAAGAATCTGATCCTCAATAAAAATTTTCTAATAGGGGACATACTAGAAAAAAATTGCATATTACAACAATTTAGAAGGGATTTATTTGACAAGTAACATGATCTCTAGAAGGATTCCCAAGGAGTTTGGTAGGCTGAGTAGTCTAGCCATTCTGCATTCTTTGGTTTGCATTTACATGTATTTTTCTCCTTATCTGAAGCTCTAATCATATTTCTATTTGTTTTTTGGATGGTCCCCTCATAGCCCCGCCTCTAGTGAATGGAAATCCTTCATTTTCTGATTTTGGAATTTTGAGCGCATTTCTTACAACAAATTCCTTTGAACCCAAACACTTTACATTTGGCTTTCCATGGAGCACGTCTTTTCCATGAAACAAAAACAGGTCTTATTTTCAGAAAGAGAAACATAATGAAATATTATAGTGTTTCCATCTTACTTAGTTATTTCAATTGATAATCCATGTTATGTGCACGTTCTTTTAGAAATTAAATAACAGTTTACACTTCATAAATAAATGGTTTTAATGATGCAAATATGAAATTGGCTTTGAATGAGGTAGTCTATATGGTGGATCTATCATTAATTCCAACTCTTTTCTTAGCTTTTTTAGGTTTGTAGTTGAAGCAGCCTTGATTTTTATTCGTCATGGAGAATCACTGTGGAACGAGAAAAATTTGTTTATAGGGTGTGTTGATGTACCATTACCACAAAGAGGGGTAGAAGAAGTTATTGAAGCCAGAAATAGGATTAGAAATATTCCTATTAACATCATCTTTACTTCAACATTGGTTCGGGCTCAGATGACTGCTATGCTTGCAATGACTTAGCACTGCAGGAAAACGGCTAGCACCCAAAATCTCCAAATGATGATGGCTTAAATAATTTTGGTTTGGTACTTCTTTGTTTTATTTAGTTGCCTTGGTATGAAGTGCGAGGGTAGGTGTTTAATAGTGTTACTACTTTTGGTTTATATTTTCACATTTTGAATTTTTCAATGATGCTAAAAAATGTATATCATTATGGGAAAAATGTTCAGAAATAAGGGATACTCTAATGAAAATGTAAAATATACTAATGTGTCCAGTAATTCTTAATGTACTTTTAGTTTCTTTTTCTTCTTAGTTAACTCCATACTTGATATGTTGAATGCAATCCAAATTGTTTAGAACTTCATTCCGTGGCTATGGCCCCAAGTCTGTCATTGTTTTGCAAGGGAAACATCACTTACAACTACATTCATTGAATTGGACAGAGATCGGTTTCACTATTGTTTCTCTTGACATTGGTAAATGGCAGGTTTTCATCGTAGCTATTTAGACAAAGATAAGAAAAGTTTATTGTTGTCCCATAAATGACCTCAATAAATAGGTCGATGCAACTCAAAAGTATAGCCAATGTAAATTCACAGCGGGAGTGTGAAAATAAATCTTATCACTAATCTATCGAAATCAGGAAATAAGCTAAATAACTAGCTAGTAAAAATAAAAGGCAGTTCAAATACAATACCGTGGTACAAAAATATTGTCAAAGCCATTTGTTGGAAAATAATTTGTTGACAAATGAAAGAAAAGCAGGGAGATTTTTTTTAAATTTAAACAGACAAACACATATCGATCTTGAACCATTCTTCTTCCTCTTCCCTTGTTTTCTTAGTAATTCTCATCCAAAGATGTTATTTCTGCTAAATCAACTCAATTCTATGGGATTTTGTTAGGCCCCTATACTACTAGGGTAACCCCTTACTGTTATTAGTACAACCCCCTTATTATATTGATGTACCCATGTAGTGCACATATTGTTACTATTGTGCCCCATAGAAGCCCACTATTGTTATTATTGTACCCTTACATTATTATTGTTATGTCGGCTCTGATTATATTATGACCCCTTAGACTCCTGTATATAGAAAGGAGGTCCTTTCATTTGTATCATCCAAGAATTGTTCATTTGTGTAATGTAAATGAGGTTGCCCCCTCGAAGAAGCTTATTTCGAAGGCGTTCATCTATCCTTTCTATCTTTTTGTGAGCTGGTTTCATAATATTTGGTATCAGAGCTGTGGATTCTAGGGTTTCGCTGCTCCAAATAGGTCATCGTGGGATTTTCACTATAACTATTTCACTACGAAGTTTTAGAAGCTAAGAAAAAACCCATTTGAGACGAATCGGTATGAACCTTGGCTCCAAATTTCAGATCCTGTCTCGCTATATTTTCGGTGATATAGTCTAAGGAAGTTAGGGTTTTTGCAGACCCCCAAATTACATTCCAAATAGGTGACCTGGGGAAAATCGTCATAACTTTCTCTCCGAGAATCGGATTGAAATTTCATAAGAAGGTACAGAAAGAGGACGGACTGTAGTTTCGTGTACATATTTTTCAGAGACAAAGGTTGAAACAGTGACATGTGGCACATCGTACAATTTCGCTCTACTGAACTAGTCTAAAATCAGGCCATTGTGGGAGATTTGGCATAACTCTTCCTTGGAGAATCCAATTTGGATAAGACTGGTGGCATTGGAAAGAGGACACATAGGGCTACTGTAGGTCGCAATTTCAGAACTTGAAGAATCGAAATTACAGAGTTATAGTCATTTCAAGATTGAGCTCCTAAAATCAAGAAAAGGCGATATGAGGAAGTTTGATGGCAAGGATCCGGTAAATTGGATACTTCAGATGGAGCAATATTTTTATCTACATTGTGTACCACTGTTACAAAAGGTATGTATTGCACCTTCATATTTAGAACCGGATCAATTTTTATGGTATAAAGGGCTTTGTTCTCGTAAACAACTTGTTACGTGGTCAATTTTCACGTAGGAAATGATAGCACATTATGAGGATACAAAGCGCAACACCTTCTTTAGAGCAACACCACAATAATTGGAAATAGTAAAAGGGCTTTGTTGCATATTGGAAAGTAAAATTATGGCAACAAGGAAGTCTACCCCTCACAACTATAAATATGGAAGTGTTGTTTCTTCTAGGCTTCCACAACCTACAAGGATTACACCACAACAATTGGAAGAAAAAAGAGAAAAAGGGCTTTGTTACAATTGTGATAGCAAATGCACTAAAGGTCATAAGTGTTATGAGAAGAATTTATTTTACATAGAGTATGAAGAGGAGGAAGAAAAGGATCAATAAATATCAAAAGAAGACGATATACGCCAGGACCCAACCCCAAAGAAAGAAGAAATGAATCAGACCATATATTGTAAAGCATTGACAAGAATGACCACTCCCCAAACTCTCACGAAAGAAGGACATATCAGCAAGAAAAAGGTGCAAGAAGTGAAATATCACATCTAGAAAGAAGAAATGAATCCAACAATATCTTGTAATTCATTGTTCGAAATTACCACTCCTCAAACTATCAAGATAGAAGGACATATTAAGAAGAAAAATGTTCAAGAAGTGAAAGATCACATCGAGCATCAAGAAATGAATCTGGCCATATCCTGTAAAGGATTGGAAGAAATTACCACTCCTCAAACTCTAGAGATAGAAGGACATATCAAGAAGAAAAAGGTTCAAGTAGTGAAAGATCACATCGAGCATCAACAACAAGTTCTCCAACTTTAAAGGATAATGCCACTTCGGTGCAAAATCAAACGAAACAACAGGTAGATCAACATCGTAGTGAAAAATGTTTTGATGTAGGTGATTGGGTATTTTTACTGCTACATCTCAAGCAAGCTATTGATGAGAAGGAAATGTTGGCAAGACTACACGCACTTAAAAAATGGCGACCTTATCGAATGGGAAGAATCTTCAAGGTAAAAATGGATCATGATAGTCTTAAATACTTTTTAGAACAACTATTATCTTTAGAAGAACAGAAAAATGTGTCACAAATATATTGGATTATGTCTTTGACATCATCTAGAGAAAATGGAAGAAAAATTTTGTTGCAGATGCACTCTTAAGAAAGGATGAGGATGTGCTTCTTATCCAACCAGATTGGATAAATGATGCAAGGGATGAATGGAAGAAGGAAGAAGAAGTATGGCCACTTATTCAAAAATTGCAAAAGATCCCAATTCAAACAATATTGCCAGAATTGAAGAGGAAAGAAAAATCATATTGGAACCTGGAGTAGTCACAGAAACAAGAACCCGACAGCTACGAAATCGATCAATTTTAGAGTATCTCATCAAGTGGAAGAACTTACCCGCTAAATATTCCACATGAGAGGACAAGAATTTTATACAGAAGCATCAAGAACTACTCAAGCATTGAGGACAACACTTTTTGAAGGAGAGGGGCATGTTAGGCCCCTATACTACTAGTCTAACCCCTTATTGTTATTAGTACAATCCACTTATTATATTGATGTACCCATGTAGTACCCAAATTGTTACTATTGTGCCCCATAAAAGCCCACTATTGTAATTATTGTGCCCTTACATTATTATTTTCATGTCGACTCTGATTATTTTATAACCCCTTAGACTCCTATATATAGAAAGGACGTCTTTTCATTTGTATCATCGAAGAATTGTTCATTTATTTAATGTAAAGGAGGTTTCCCCCTCGAAGAGGCTGAATTCTAAGGCGTTGATCTCTCTGTTCTATCTTTTTGTGAGCTGGTTTCATAACAACAGTTCTCCCAATTTTTTTGAAAAATCAAGATCATCAACCATCATCTTTCTGAGTCATTGTAAAACCATTATGCAAAATTTATAATGTAAATGATGCTATGAAGACCATGTATGTATGTAACAACCTATGTAAGCCTATTATTTTGGCAACAAATTTCATCCTAGGAGGTTTTTCGTTTCATTGATTATATGTGTTTCTAAACACAAATGATCGGTAGAGTTTTTCCTTCCAGCCTCATTCCAAAGCTAGAGTGGAATTTAACATCAAAGCCTTAGGTGAATCCTAGTGTTCTAGTCGAGTCTTCTATAAAAGTGATTTGGGAATAACTTAAGCTAATTGACTAAATTATTTTATTACAAGTCACTTGGTCTACTAGATCATATTGTGTCATAGAATTGGGTATTTGAGGGTCTATAATGAACGAGTATACCCCCTTTGAGTGTTGAATTTGTTAAATCTTATGTACCATATACTTAGACACCATGGCTAAATATTTGAGGGTGGAAAAATAATTAATTCCCTAAAGTGTCAATTAATTAATTTTTCTTGCAAAAGCAAAATTAAATCCTAAGATAGAAAATTAATTAATTAGAGTAAAAAATTAAAATGTTAGAGAAATTAAATTCTCCAAGTGGAAAAATTCGTGGGTATTAAAGAAATAAATTTTGTAGTTCCCCCACCAAGGGAATATTGGAAATTTCAAGAAAAATTAGACCTTTGGGCCTTGGTGGTTAAGTCAAAGTCAAATTTTTGGAAAAACACAAATGTCACTCCTTTCTAATCAAGGGTGATCCAAAACTCCCTTTCAATCAAGGACTTGTCAGAGCTCCCTCTTAACTAGGGATTCTTTCATTCATTAAAAACTTCTTTGTGGGTCCTTTAGCTACTTGATCAACTTCCTTTCTTTGATGTCATGAAGTCTTTGTTCGAACTTCTTCTAGGTAGGGCACCATCGATCGATCACTTTCCTTCCTGGTTGTCATGTCATTGCTTCCTTCATGGAAAGTGTCTTTCTTATCATACATCGTGTTTTATTGTCATCTGGATACTCCTTTGTCATCTGTCCATGCTTTACAATACTCTTCTCATGGATGCTTTGTTGTATTTTCTTGTTTACATGCTTCGACCTAGTAGCCCATCATGACTTCATCCTGATATTGCTCCAACATTGCTTTTTCTTTTGTTGGATGGTTTCTTCATCATGACACATTTGTAGAGTACAATAAGTTATCCGCATATTTCATATATCCAAGGCCTTCATAGGTGTCAAGGGTCCTTCTTTCCTTTGTCAGAGTTGTCCTTCCTTCTTTCAAGAGATATCTTCAAAGTATCTTGTTAGATAGTGATTCTTGGTGATCATGGTGTTATTCACATGTTTGATCTCTTTCTTAATTTGCTTCTTCTTAGATAGATAGGTCAACCATCTTATTCTTCTTGTGAGAGTATTCCTTTATTTCTTTCTTCCTCGACCAACCAACATTTCTTCTTGCTTCGTAGTTAGCAATCTTATACTCCTTATGTGAGCATATTCTTTTGTTGACCTTCATTGCATTGTAGTACATGCCTTCAATCATGTTCTTGGTGAAAGACATTCTTTCATACTTGATCATGTTATAGAACTATTCCCATGACTCAATAATATACAAATGATAACATGACTAAACTTTAATGCATACATACCTCATCTTGATTCTCATTTTATTTAGATTCATTTGGTTGTCCTTGGCGTGGCCCTTCTTGCTTCATCTTATCTTGCCTGCATATCAACCTTTTCTTGAATCCCATGAATGGGATTCCTAATGAGACATCTGCTTTGGTTCATGAACCTTCTTTTGAATATTCCATTATAGGATCTTAAAGACCCTTGCCTTGCAAATGTTTCTTTTCTTTTGATGATGGAGGTCTTCTAAGATTCTTAATCATGATCAATCTTATTTTATCATGGATGAGGTCCTATATTAGGTATGCTCCTATGTTAATATATTGAGCTATATCTACCATGCTCCTATATTCTAGAATATATTTCTACCCATGCATTTTTATTCTCATTATAAATGCTACATCTTCATGAATATCTAGAACTCTATGTACTTCATGCTTCTAGATTCTAGAATATGTTTCTAGCCATGCAATTTTATTTTATTCCTACATGCTCTTATCCTACTCAAAACTTTGACAAAAGACTTGAAGTAAAGAGTTTGACCTAGTCATAGTAGAGATCCGCATGATCTTCCTTCTTTTGCTTCTTGTTTTATTCTTTCATTTCTTGAGTCACATGAGCTTCTTCCCTTTTCCTTTTGTTGTTGTTGTCCTTGTTAAGCTTAGGACAATTGATTTTGTAGTGTCCATATTCTTGGAATCCAAAAAATTGGATTTTGGACATGTCTTTGTTGTTTGTTCTTCATGGACCAAATTTGCCAAATTTACCCTTTCTTTTGGCCATGGTAGCAAATTCTTGCTGCTTTGATCCCACATCTTCTTTTGCTTTAAGTGTTTCCTCTATCCTACATAGAGACCACATTTCATTGAGTGTGGTTGCTTCCTTCTTGGCATATATGCTTGATGTGAAGTTGCCCCAATCCTCAGGTAGAGCATTGGGTACTACAGTTGTCATCTCTCTATTAGACATGACTTCCCCAAACTCTTGAAGTATATCTCTCATTTCAGAGATTTTCATGAAGTAGGGAGCTATTCCTTCCTTTGTTATCTTCATCTTGTACAATTCATTCCTTAGTGATATTACTTCTCCAGTTGTGGATACCAAGAATAGCTCTACTAGCTTATCATAAATTTCTTTTGATGTTTCAAATTTGGAGACATAAGGAATGAGAGAGTCTTTGATTGATTCTATTAGAATCCTTTGAGCTCTTGTCTCATCCTTATTGCAATTAGCTAAGGATTGAGTTTGTTCCTTAGTAGGGATAGAGATATTCCCTTTGACATGTTCTAGGAGATCATTCTCCTTGAGAAGTAAATTAGTCCTCTTCTTCCATGCAAGAAAGTTGTTGGTACCTACCAATTGGTTGCTTTCCTTGCAAAAAGACATTGATGTATATTCAAAAGGGGACATATACTTACTTGATAGATTTTGAGATGTAGTGGATTTTCTTTCTCCTTGAAGATTTGATGGCTTGCCTTCCTAGGATCTTTATGTTCTTCAAGTTGCCTTCTCCAAGTGGACTTTCTTGATGATGAGATTTGCTTGATGACTTGTAGCTTGATGTAGGTCCTGCTTCAATATGATCTTCTTTGTAGGTGCCTTTATGTAAGGATCTTCTTCTTTCTATGTAGACTTCCTTAATGAATGATGGATTGGAGACCTTCTTGTACTTGAAGTGATTGAGACTTCTAGGGTTGATGCTTCAACCTTGTAGATGTCCTTCCTTGATAAGTGTCCTTGGGTTGCCCTTTCCTTGATGTGTCACCTTAGCTATCATACCATGTTGAAGAATCTAGGGAAAATAAGTGTAGTGTGATTCTTCGTTACTTGGTAATAATTTGTGGAGTATTTTTACTTTTTCTTGTTAGCTTAATATTCTTCTCCTTCTTATTAATACATGTGTGTGTCCTTCATCAAAATGCTACCAAAACATAAGAACAAGATCACAAGATATTGGCTCTTTGCTAGGGCCAAAACCTCTCTTCTCTTGAGAGGAAAACCCTTTCGGAATTTCTCTTATTGAAGCTTCTATTGATAAATATCAAACCCTAGACCCTTGATAAGAATATCTTCCAAGCACAAGTCAAGTCCTTTCAATATTACTTCCTTTTGCAACACTTCATCATTCTCCTTCCAGCACTTTGTCTTACTCCCTTCGACACTTCTTCCGACAATTGTAGAGACCTTAGATTGTACACTCTAGGATGAACCTTTATCTTTTCTTCCTTCGCTTGAGATGAAGCCTTCCTAACTTAAGAAGATGACCTTGTTTTCTCCCAACCAAGCCTTCTTCTCTTTTACAAAGATTGCAGACTTAGAGTAGCAGTAATGCAGCCCTAGTTCTTTGCACGTGTGAGGGAATAACCTCACAAGAACTCTATTGGACTTCTCTTACTCCCTTCGCTTGCATACCCTTCTTCCATGCTTGAGAGAGAGGCTTGTAGGCCTAGTTTGAACCTTAAACAATGAGATATGGTAAACTGTAAGTTACAACTTTCATAGCCATAGAGACATCTCTCCTTTCCTCGCATGTGTGGCTGTCTCTAGCCCTTTAACACTTCGGTTTTCTTCGCTGCCATGGAGACCCTTTTCTTGTCCTCTTGTTACCCATTTCTTGCCTTGTACCTTCGCAAATTTAAGAGATGAATGCGTTCTATTTTGAGGGGGTGGAGAACCTCTATATATAGAGGTCTATCCCTCCTTTAGGCCAACTTGAAGGCCACTTGCTGCTTTGAGGCCGATTGGATTTTCTTTGCTACAATAGGTGCTTTTAATGGTGCCATTGCTTCTTTTGATGATGTCCTTGCTTGGAGGATACTTGACTTTGCTTGGAGGTGTCTTCTTTGACTTTTACACATAAATATACATAATGTAACATACCCTTAAGGTATTGAACATAATTCTTTTCACTCTTTGACTCACCTATAACACTTTGACATGTGCTAGACCTACTTCAATGAGAAAGAAACTCATTGACATATATTATAAAAATAATATTTATTTTCTTGAATAAATACAAATGTCAAAAGTACATTTTATGAAAACCGAACCTAGTTACATTTCCTTCAACAAGATTAGCAGTGGCAGCTAGCAAATTTGTGCATTCCCGAAAGGAGTATGAGTAATAGAGCAACAACCGAATAGAGCGAATGAGGGATTTTTCGAAAGAGATTAGAGATGGCCAAGCAGGTTTTAGAGATTAGGATAGGTTGGATGGAGCTTCCAACTATGTCATCAGGAAGGCTAGGATGTCCTTACTTCTAGGTGAATATGACCTGAAGGCCTACATAGATAATGTGTTGGCAGTTGCTTAGGATGCCGATTAGCTAAAAGAATACATGAACGAAATGGTGAAAGCAAAGCAGTTGATCCTAGATGGAGTCAGGAACCATATAATCTCACATATAGTGGCCAAGGGAATGACCAAAGAGATGTGGGATGCTCTCTCCAGACTATACTAGGGTACTTCCTAGCAGCGGAAGATGTTCCTGGAAGAAAAGCTGAGTTGCCTCAGGATGGAGAAGGGGGAAGGCATAGATCCCTTCCTCATTAGGATTCAGGAGGTCTGAGACCATATTACTATTGTTGGAGCAACACCTCAACCATCAGAGCTAGTGCAATTGGATCTAATCAATGTCTCGGAGGATTGGTAAGTATTCGTCCAAAGCATATTGGGTAGAGATACTTTGCCACAATGGGACAATATGTGGATTGATTTGCGTAAAGATGAGTTGAGGTGAGCTCTGATCAAGAGCTCCATCAATGGCAACAGTAGAAGCAGATCGAAGGTGGTGAAGGAGGAGGATAATATGGCCCTTGCATCAAAGGGTCCCAGTTAGGGACAAGGGGAATAGAGAAGGAAGAAGAAGGAATTGTCGAAGGTCAAGCGCTTTAGGTGTGGTGAGCTTGGTCACTACAACACATAGTGTCCTATCCAGAAGAGGGATAAGTTAGAGAAGAAGGATCAACAGGTAGCGTTGGCCAAGCTCGACAATCTTTCCTCTAGGTTGGAGGAAGACTTCGTAATGATGGCATACATACCTCCAAGACTGAGGTGGGGCGACTTCGAGTTGTATCCCCAAAAAGCTACAAAGACTATGCAAGGTCCATGAGGAGTCCACCTCATGGATAATTACCCGGCTATGGAGGCCCGCGGTATTCAATAACAAGATGGATCAGTGGCAGTTGATGTAGTCAGTACTAGAGTGACAGTTGTAGACTAGTATTAGTCAAAGGTTGAGGAGTGCATTGTAGTGTTGACAGTAGAGCAGGTGGCTTAGTGCAAAGTAGGAGGAAACACAGATTCTTCAGTGATAGTGTAGATTCTAGTAGCAGTCAGAGACTCGGGTGACAGATGTATCATACTAATCATAGATGATTCAGTATTTTGGGTACTTCTTAGTTGGAGCAGCAACAGATGAGAGGGAGTTGCAGTGCAGATGGAGAGTTGGCAGCAGTACAACAATGTCAACAGTAGCACATATGCAACATTAGAGTTGCGCAATAGTTGGTGGGTAGTAGCAGTGAGACATCAACAACGTGATAGGAGGTGATACAAAGACAGGGTGTTGTGGCAGTATGTGCAGCACTAGAAGGAGAACACAATCCTCTTTAATAGGGAGTGTTAGTTTATGTAGCATCGGATGTGTTCTAGCCATGGAATTTGGTCGAGAAGCCATAATACATGAGATCTCCAAAACCCATAAATTGTTTTTGGAAATTCCACCTAGAAATGTCTCAATTAGATTATTAACTGTGTCTTAAATTGACCATCACTTGAATAATTGAACAACAATTTTATTCAATGCTTTATGGATGAATAATTTTTTGTTTTTATTGATTTGGGGTAGCATCGAATGTGTTCTAGACATGAAAATTGGTGGAGAGGCTAAAACACATGAGATCTTCAATACCTAGAAATGGTTTTGGAAAATTCTAAACAACTTGGGAGATATTAAAATAATTAATATTTTTAATGGAGTCTCTAAGTCTAAACTTGTGGAAAATAAAATATTAATGTGAATTAATATAAAACTGTGTTAGAAGGGTCCAAAAGTCATGGATCAAGCCAGAGTTAATCTTAGCCATTGATTAGGGACTTAATCTCAGCCGTTGAATTGTCAACGAGAAAAGTATAAGAGGAGGCTTGAGGGTCACTTGGAGAATACATTGAGTTGATCAAGATTTCGATTTTCTGGGGTAGGGTTTGCTGAGGAAGTCGAAAGAGTGATCAGAGTTGCAGCTGAGGGGCAGTGAATATAGAAGCAAAGAGGCAGAGATATTTCCAGGAGGATCAACACAGAAGCCGGGAGAGAGGGACGCAGATCTAGGTAGAGGTTCACGTAGAGCCAGCCAGGAGCTGCACAGTGTCTCAGAGAGCCAACATGGGTGATGTAAAGGCTCTAAGGGTTGACGCAATGCCTTCAGAGCTTGACACAGGGCGAGCTAGGGTGACGCTGGGTAGACACTGGGCTAGAAAGGGCTGATGCAATCCCTAGAGGCTGATGTTGGGGTTTTCGTGGGGTAGATTGGAGTTGGGAGTTGTTGGAGTGTTTATCTGGGGTTTTAGCTGGAACATATGTCTCTGACTAAGAGGTACTACTGTCGAGATTATTCTTTGTTGGGTGAGCCTATTTTGGCACCCAAATTGTATTATGAAACAACTTAATAACTAAAACCCTCAGATAGCTGCATCGGTTTTCCTGCATTGGGTTTTTCCGGGGACATTGGTCCAAAAACGATGGTGTCACTTGTGTGCTTGTTTTGTTTCCCTCAGTTGATGATCTGTAATGTGTTGAGCATGTACTTGTATTTATTTTCAGTATTTACATGGTAAATAACTTGTTAATTAATCAGAACAAGTAGGCATAAATAAATCAGAAAAGTACATCAATGGTTTCTAACAATTAGACTTAGAAATCCCAACATGGTATTAGAGTGTGGTTGCAGATCACAGGAGAACTGAGGACATCAGTCATGCAGAGTAGTAAAAGAAAAAAACAATTGTCCCAAGTGACAGAAGTTGTTCCTAGCAGAGAAGCAACAAGGAAGGGGTGATGCAATGCCTGTGTCATCAAATTTGAGCGGGGAAGAGGATCAGCGCAGTCGCAGAGGGGATCATACTCGACCTACGGAGTGCCCGGTCATCTTTATCAATTAGGAAGCATTGACACCCATGGCCAGGAAGCACTGATTTTGCTAGTGCCAAGATTGAGCAAAGCCTAGAAGCTCTAACCTTCAATTTGTTGGAGCTTAGGAGGCTGTGGGTAAGTTGTAGAGTGAAGCTGGTTGGGTACTGTAGTAAGAACAATACCTAACAAGGCAAGACCAAGGAGGAGGGAGTTTCTACTGAGGATTTCTCACATGCCACTTGAGCGGAAGTGGGGAGACATCGAGTTGTAGTTAGATGAACTACAGGTGATGAGGGGCAAGATACTTGAGGTACCAAGCCTCTTGGATTATACCTTGCTACGGGAGCCTCGAAGAGGAGTAGCAGTACTGGTGGATGTTAGTAGAGACGGATGCGGATGGAGCAACAGAGGGAGCTATAATGCAGGATTCCTTGGACAACAAGAGGCAACAATGCGAGATGCATGGAGTTGTTGCAACAACGCAGAGGTCAGAGAAGGGGAACTTGTAAATGACAGAGGGAGTTTCAGCATCGAGGGTGTCTCTATCATGATAAAGATGTTAGAGTTGGGAGATCAGTTACTTACATCTCAGTAACTGAGTTGCAGTGCTATGGGCAGCTATATGCAACATGATGAGAGGGGTTGCCGTACAAATGCAACAATGGCATTGGTAGGGCCATGGGTAGTAGTACAAGATACATCAGTGCAGAGGATTTTGGGCAGCAGTCCTAGCATCAGCATAGGGACCACTGCCGGATTATGAGGGTGACGCTCAGTGAGGAGTATTACTAGAGCACAGTCTGCGCTAAGAGGGAGTGTTGATGTGGGGTAGTACTGGATGTGAGCTAGGCGTGAAAATTGGTGGAGAGGCTAAAACACATGAGATCTCTAATACCCAGAAATGATTTGGGAAGATTCTAAACAGTTTGGGAGATTTTAAAAATAATTAATATTTTTAATGGAGTCCCTAAGTCTAAACTTAGGGAAAATAAAATATTAATGTGAATTAATATAAAACTGTGTTAGAAGGGTCCAAAAGTCATGGATCAAGCAGAGTTAATATTAGCCATTGATTAGGGACTTAATCTCGGTCGTTGAATTGTCAACATGAAAAGTATAAGAGGAGGCTTGAGGGTTACTTGGAGAATACATCAAGTTAATCAAGATTTCGATTTTTTGGGGCAGGGTTTGCTGAGGAAGTCGAAAGAGTGATTAGAGTTGCAGCTAAGAGGTAGTGAATACAAAAGTAGAGAGGCAGAGATAGTACCAGGAGGATCAACGCAGAAACCGAGAGAGAGGGATGTAGAGCTAGCCAGAGGTTCACGCAGAGCTAGCCAGGGCTCACGCAGAGGCAGCTAGGGCTCACGTAGAGGCAGCGAGGAGCTACACAGTGCCTCAGAGAGTTAGCGTGAGTGATGTAGAGGCTCTAAGGGCTAACGCAGTGCCTCTACAGGTTGACGCAAGGTGGGTTAGGGTGATGTTTGGCAGACACTCGGCTAGAAAGAGCTGATGCTGTTCCTAGAGGTTGATGTTAGGGTTTTCGTCGGGCAGATTGGGGTTGGGAGCTGTCAGAGTGTTTATCCGGGGTTTCAGCCAGAACATATGTCTCTGACTGAGAGGTACTACTGTCGAGAATATTCTCTGTTGGGTGAGCTAGTTTTGGCACCCATATTGTATTTGTTGATTTGGGGTAGCATCGAATGTGCTATAGCCACGAAATTTGGTGGAGAGGCTAAGGCACATGAGATACCCAATACCTAGAAAGGGTTTGGGCAGATTCTAAATAGTTTGGGAGATATTAAAATAATCAATATTTTTAATGGAGTCCCTAAGTCTAAACTTAGGGAAATTAAAATATTAATGTGAATTAATATACAACTATGTTAGAATGGTCCAAAGTCATGGATCAAGCCAGATCTAATCTTAGTCGTTGATTAGGGGCGTAATCTCGACCGTTGATATGTCAACAAGAAAAGTATAAGAGGAGGCTCGAGGGTCACTTGGAGAACACACCAAGAGATCAAGATTTTGACTTTTTGGGGCTGGGTTTGCTGAGAAAGTTGAGAGAGTGATCTGGAGTTGTAGCTGAGGAGCAGCGAATAGAAAAGCAGAGAGGCAGAGATAGTGCCGGGAGGATCAGCGCAACAACCGAGAAAGCTGACGCAAAGGGCAGAAGCCAGAACTGCTGGGAACATCTGGAAATTTTGGGAACTACCGAGAACTGCCAGATATTTTGGGAAAGTTGACGTAGAGGGTAGAAGTCGGAACTGTCAGGAACTGCCGGAACTTCTAGGAAAACGGACACAAAGGGCAGAAGCCGAAACTGTCGGGAATAGACGGAACTGTCGGGAACTGTCGAAATTGCCGGGAAAGCTGACAAAGAGGGTAGAAGAGGCTAACACAGTCCCTAGAGGCTGACGCTGGGGTTTTTCGTAGGGCAGATTGGGGCTGAGGTACTACCGGAGTGTTTATCCGTGGTTTCAGCCGGAGCATCTAAACCTAAAGGAGAGGTACTATTGCCGAGATTTTTCTCTGTTGGGTGAGCCAGATTTGGCACCTAGATTGTATTCTAAAACTTCTTAATAAATCAAACCCTCAGATAATTGCACCGATTTTCCCGCATTGGACTTTTCTAGGGACATTAGTCCAAAAATAACGGTGTCATTTGTGTGCTGTTTCTGTTTCCTTCAGTTGATGATCTGTAATGTGTTGTGCATGTACTTATGTTTATTTTCAGTATTTACATGGTAAATAACTTGTTAATTAATCAGAACAAGTAGGAAGGAATAAATCAGAAAGTACATGGAGGGTTTCTAGCTGTTAGAACTAGAAACTCCAACATGGTATCAGAGCGTGGTTACAAATCACAGGAGAACTGAGGACATCAACCGAGCAGAGCAACAACAATAGAAAACAGTTGTCCCGAATGACAAAAGTTGTTCCTAGCAAAGAAGCATTGAGGAAGGGGTGACATAGTGACTGGGTCATCAAGTTCGAGCCAAGAAGAGGCAGTGCAGAGGCTAAGGGAGGAAAAGACAGGCTCACGTAGAGTCACGTAGAGGCCAGGAGGGCTGATGCAGTTGGTTGAGGAAGTTTATTTTCCAGTGCCAGAATTACGCAAAGTCTAGGAGTTCTAACCTTCGGGTTGTTGGGGTTTAGGAGGCTGAGGGTAAGTTGCAGAGTGGAGCTAGTGGGGTACTGTAGTTAGAACAATATCTAACAGGGAAAGGTCAAGGTAGAGGGAGTTGCTGCCGAGCCGAATTGCTAGCCAAGGAATTCGGATCAGTGTTGCTGTTGCACAAACGATTAGAGAGGGGAAAATTGATGTTGGCAGAAGGATTTCTAGGTGGGAAGTCGGGACTCAGAGGGAGTTTAAAAGAGAACTTCCAGACAGGAAGTAGAGAGACTCAGCAGGAGTCAAACCGAGAACTTCCATACAGGAAGTGGAGAGACTCAACATGAGTCAAACCGAGAACTTCCAGACAGGAAGTAGAGAGACTCAGCGGTAGTCAAACCGAGAACTTCCAAACGTGAAGTGGAGAGACTCAGCAGGAGTTGAACCAAGAACTTCCAGATGGGAAGTAGAGAGACTCAATAGGAGTCGAACTAAGAACTTCTAGATGGGAAGTAGAGAGACTCAACAGGATTCGAACAGAGAACTTCTAGATAGGAAGTAGAGAGACTCAGAGGAGTCAACAAGAAGAGTAAAGAGATGGCCATGAATGGGCTGAGGGATCAGGATAGGTTGGATGAGGCATCCAACTTTTTCATATGGAAGGCCAGGATCCTTTCTGTTCTGTGTGCCATGAGTGCACACACACCACTTGAGCGTAGGTGGGAAGACATTGAGTTGTAGTCAGATGGACTACAGGGGATGAGGGGCAGGATCGTTGAGGTACCTAGACTCTTGGATTAGACCTTGCTATGGGAGCCTTGATGAGGAGTAGCAGTACTTGCGATGTCATTAGAGACGGATGCAAATGGAGCGACAATGCAGGATTCCCAAGACAACAGGAGGTTAGCATGTTTCAATAGTGCGAGGGGCACGGGAGGGTTGCACCAGTGCAGGATGGTACAGAGAGGTGTGAAATGGTGTGAGATGCAGGGAGTTGTTGCAGCAACACAGAGGTCAGAGAGGGAGCACTTGTCAGCGATAGAGGAAGCTTCAACATCGGGAGTGTCTCTAGCTTGACAGAGATGTCAGAGTTGGGAGATCAGTTACTTACTTCTCAGTAATTAAGTTGCAGTGCAGAAGTTAGCAGTGGCGGTGCTATGGGCAGCACAATGCAGCATGATGAGAGGCGATGCAGTGCAGATGCAGCAATGGTAGTGGCAGGGCCATGGGCAGCAGTACAGATGCAAAGGGAGTTGTCGTACATATGTAGCAGTGGCAGAGCAATGGGTGGAAGTATGGGATGCAGCAGTACAAATCATGGGCAACATGCTTAGCATCAGGGATCGATGCCGGATGATCAAAGTAATACTCAGTGAGGAGTATTGCTAGAGCACAATCCTCACTAAGAGGGAGCGTTGATTTGGGGTAGAATCGGATGTGCCGTAGCCACAAAATTTGATGGAGAGGCTAAGGAACATGAGATCTCCAATACCTAGAAAGGGTTTGGGCAGATTCTAAATAGTTTGGGAGATATTAAAATAATTAATATTTTTAATGGAGTCCCTAAGTCTAAACTTAGGGAAATTAAAATATTAATGTGAATTAATATAAAACTATGTTAGAATGGTCCAAAAGTCATGATCAAGCCAGATCTAATCTTATCCATTGATTAGGGACTTAATCTCGTATGTTGATTAGTCAATGAGAAAAGTATAAGAGGAGGCTTGAAGGTCACTTGGAGAACACACCAAGAGATCAAGATTTCGACTTTCCGGGGCTGGGTTTGCTGAGAAAGTTGAGAGAGTGATCTGGAGTTGCAGCTGAGGGGTAGTGAATACAAAAGTAGAGAGGCAGAGATAGTGTCGGGAGGATCAACACAGTAGCCGGGAAAGTTGATGCAGAGAGCAGAAGCCAAAACTACTAGGAACAAGTGGAATCGTCGGCAACTACCAGAACTGTTAGGAAAGCTGATGCAGAGGGAAGAAGCCAAAACTGCTAGGAACAACTGAAACTGCCAGGAACTGTCGGGAAATATGATGTAAAGGGCAGAAGCAGGAACTACCGGGAACTACTGGAACTACCAGAATTGCTGGGAAAGCTGATGCAGAGGGAAAAAGAGGCTGACATAGTTCCTAGAGGCTAATGCTGGGGTTTTTTGTGGTGCAGATTGGAGTAAAGGAGCTGCCGAAGTGTTTATTCGGGGTTTTAGCTAGAGCATTTGTCTTCGAAGGAGAGGTGCTACTGCCGAGTTTTTTTGTCTGTTGGGTGAGCTAGATTTGGCACCCAGATTGTATTCTGAAACTGCTTAATAAATCAAAGCCTCATATAGCTGCACCTGTTTTCCCGCATTGGGTTTTTCCAGGGACATTAGTCCAAAAATAACGGTGTCATTTGTGTGCTTGTTTCTGTTTCCTTCAGTTGACGATTTGTAATGTGTTGAGCATGTAATTGTGTTTATTTTCAATATTTACATGGTAAATAACTTGTTAATTAATCAGAACAAGTAGGAAGGAATAAATCAGAAAGTAGATGGAGGGTTTCTAACTATTAGACTTAGAAACTCCAACAGTATTATGAAACTACTTAATAATTAAAACCCTCAGATAGTTGCACCAGTTTTCTTGCATTGGGTTTTTCTGGGGACATTGGTCCAAAAACAATGGTGTCACTTGTGTGCTTGTTTTGTTTCCTTCAGTTGATGATCTGTAATGTGTTAAGCATGTACTTGTATTTATTTTCAGTATTTACATGGTAAATAACTTGTTAATTAATTAGAACAAGTAGGTAGAAATAAATCAGAAAAGTACATGAAGGGTTTCTAACAGTGAGACTTACAAATTCCAACAGTTATTACATCTAAAACATGTACATTCTTGAGGTGAAAGGTGATATAGTTTTCTTGCTTGATACATAAGCTTGTAACTCAAAGTATTGATTTCTAGATATTGAGATATATCCACAACTTTGCTTCCTTGGTTAACAAATATATGCATGCCCAGATCCATCAAGAAGTAGTGAGGATGCTCAAGACTAGAGACATGGGTTATGCTTGAATATGCATCCAAAAAAATTGCATACATAGCTTCTTCGAAATATATATCTGCAAAACACCATTGTTTGTGTACATATTTTGATGCTCATAATTGTTGCAAAAGGTTGCATGCATGCACAATATTGCTATATGCATTTGTGCTTGGAAATAGTGACGAGTTTAATTGCATGCACAATTTTTTGGCTTGTACCTACGCAATAAATAGGCTATTCACATACAATTATTCCTAGCATAGTTAGTGAGTTACATGTGTATGTTACCTAGTGTTGACATGTATGGCATTCATGGATATATTTTATAGTTGCATGCTAGATTGAAATATAAGTTCATATTTTATGGTGATTTGATGTGAAAAATAGATGCATAGCTACTTATGTTTACAGCTGTAAACTATGCTTTAAACCCAATTGTTTTTTATATGGTAGCTTCTTAGTAGGTTGCCTAGATATATAGCATATGCCCGAGCTTAAATTAACAATTATTTTATAGTTATTGTGCATGCATGTTACCTGGTATAGGTTGAATGAAAGCTCACACTTGATTTTGTTTAATGTCATATGCAAAAGCTGCATAAATGGCTAGCGCTGATTAATCAGAGAAATAAGCCAACATGTTATGCATGAAAGGTATGGTGTATCCCTTAGTCTTGCCATGCTTTGACATTGGTGTTTGTTCCAGTGTTGAGTTACAACAACATTTTTGGCCCAGGTTACATGCCACTTGAACTGCAAAATGGATACTACTAGCAGAATTCCCAACCACATTTTCTTTCTCATACGCTCCTCTCCACTTTATATTTGATTGTTTTTGTTATCTGCTGTTATGAAACCATCTCACAAAAAGATATAAAAGATAGATTAATGACTTCAAAATCAGCCGCTTTGAGGGGGCAACCTCCTTTACATTACACAAATGAACAATTCTTGGATGATACAAATGACAAAACCTCCTTTCTATATATAGGAGTCTAAGGGGTCACAATATAATCAAAGTCGACATAACAATAATAATATAAGGGCACAACAATAACAACAATGGGCTTCTATGGGGCACAATAATAACAATATGCGGACAATAGGTGCACAAGAATAACAATAAGGGCTATAATGACAATAGCAATGGGGGAATCACTAGTATTATGGGGACCTAACATGCCCCTCTCCTTCAAAAAAGTGTTGTCTTCAACGCTTGAGTAGTTCTGGATGCTTCCGTATAAAATTATCATCCTCCTATGTGGAATCTTCAGCGGGTAAGTACTTCCACTTGATAAGATACTCCGAAATTGATCGATTTCATAGTTGTCGAGTTCTTGTTTTTGTGACTACTTCAGGTTCCAGTATGATTTTTCCCTCCTCGTCAAATTTTGGCAATATTGTTTGAACTGGGAGCTTGTCACCTATAACCTTCTTTAATCATGAAACATGGAAAACCAAATGTTATGACACCAACTCACAAAAAGATAGATCAACGACTTCAAAATCAACCTCTTGAAAGGGGGAAACCTCCTTTACATTACACAAATGAACAATTCTTGGATGATACAAATGACAAAACCTCCTTTCTATATTTAGGAGTCTAAGGGGTCACAATATAATCAAAGTTGACATAACAATAAAAATATAAGGGCACAACAATAACAATATGGGGACAATAGGGGCACAATAATAACAATAAGGGGTACAATGACAATAGTAATGGGGGAATCACTAGTATTATAGGGACCTAACATCTGCCTATCTTAGTTACACTAGAAAACATTGCCTCTATGCTTGCATAATTTTTGTTTGTGCATGGTTTCGAGTGAATACTTACATGAAATACTTGTGGTGTTAATGGAAATTCTGGAAATGACTGGTAGGCTAGAGGATACATTACTTTGACACTAGCAGGAATTCCACAAAAGGCTACAGTTAAGCCTCTAGATGAGATAACTAAATCGATTTAGATTCCTACTCAAAACATGAATGTAGTTTAACTTAACAAATCTTCTTATGTTCGTAGATATCATAGGCCTCCAAAAGCTTCTACTATGTGATTAGTATTACCCACCCAAGTGTGATCTCCAATAGAAAAATTTTGTCCCATTCTGTTCAGATTTCTAGCCAACAACCCTATGTGATCCATATATAGCTAGCTTCAAATGCCATCCATCTATGCTTCGATTAGTGCTTTGTGACATCTAGCTTACTTTTCAAATGAAGGCGATTCATTTATCATAAGGTACACTAACCATATTTGTAATCAATTGCTTTAATTTAATATTTAAAAAACATATTAGTATGAATCATAGGTTGAATTGAATGATTGGCTGCTTTTAGTTGTATTTTTGTTCCCATGCTTCACCTTTGTGGTTATCCTCTATTCCTACTCCAGTGTGACCTTCTTTGAGGTGTTTCTTTTGATTGTCCGGGAGGGACACATATAGGAGGTGGTACTGATCAATTTAGTGTGGTATGAATCATAGGTTGAATTGAATGATTGTCCTCTTTTAGTTGTATTCTTGTTCTTGTGCTTCACCTTGGCAATCGTCCTCTGATCCTACTCCAGTGTGACTTTATTTAAGGCCTTTCTTTCAATTTTTCAAGAGGGTCACAAATATAAGGTGGTACCAGTCAATTCAATAGGGTTTCTCAAGTTATAGCAACCTATTGTGATTGAAACACATGAGATGAAAGCCCTATTACCCAACATGTCAATAAGGGTACATATAAAAATTTTGTAGCATTTATCACCATCATTGTAAGCCCAAGGTCACAAGTCAAAACATTGTAACAACCATGTGAGGTTTTGTATTAGGTATCCTAGGCCTATTTTTTGTTCTCGTTCGTTGTATCTTTGTGTTTTGGTCAGACTATGGCTGGTCCCTTATTGTTCACTTCAGGTTCTGTTGCACTCAAATTGTCAAAGTTCTAAGGAAGCAGAAGTACCAATTTTTTCAACAAGGATTGGATCACATATGGGTAGTCTGTGTGTCATAGTCATCCCATTCTGCAAGTTATATATTGTAAATGATCTTAGTAAAACCACGAGTCTATGTAATAGCCTAGGTAAGCTTATAATTTGATGACAAATTCCATCCTAGGAGGTCTTTTTAACCTCACTGATTACCTGTGTTTTTCAACACAGCTAATCATAAGAGTTTTTTACCTCCAGCTTAAACCCCCAAAGATAGGGTGAAATTTATTGTCAAATTATTAGGTAAGTTCTAGTGTTTTAGTCGAGTCTGATGTAAAAGTGGTTTGGGAATAAGTTAAGCTAATTGGCTAAATTATTTTATTACAAATCACTTGGTTTACAAGATCATATTGAGTCGCAGATGGGTTATGCGGCTTGAGAGTCTAAGACGAATGTGTATTCCCTCTTTGAATCTTGTAAAAGAAAAATCATATGTATTAGAGGGTTGGAAAAATAATTAATCCTCTCATGTGTAAATTAATTAATCTTTCTGGCAAAATAAAATTAAATCCTACGCCAAAAAATTAATTAATTAGATTCAAAATTAAATCGTTTACGAAAATAAATTCCCCAAATGAAAAAATTCATGGGTCTTGAAAGAATCAACTTTTAAAGGTCCTCCACCAATGGAATATTGTCATTTTCAAGAAAATTTGGACCCTTGGATCTTGGGGGTTAAGTCAAAGTCAATTTTTTGAGGAAATTAGTTCTAAAAAATTAATTTTGAGCTAATTAAAATAGAATTAAATGATAAATTCGAAAATTCCTCAAAAATAAGAAATCAAGGGCCAATATTAAAAGATCTTGGAGTATTTATCAATGGCCAAGATTATTTTGACAATGATCAAAGAAACTAGCCGTTAATTTTCCAATTGGAGGATTTATCTATAAATTAGAGAATCATTTGAATCTCTAGTCATATTGATCTCTGACTAGAATTGCTATTGAAACATTGTGTAAACTATTGTCGTGTTAAGAAATATTTTTTCTAACATAATAAAGAACTTTGGGGTGCAATTCAAAGTGTTATTCCTTATTGATTTGTGGTATGTGCCGACTACGGGCATCTCTACGTTGTGCTGAATATTGGTAAGATCTATTTTTTCATTAGATGGAGATAAAATCATACTATTGATAGTTTTGGGCTAATCTTAGGTGGTTTGGTTCCCTATGTGATCTAACAAATTAATTTTTGAGATAAATACATAGTGTTTGTAGGTACTTCAACCCTTAATCTCCAAGTTCACAAACTTTGGCAAGAATCACTGTTGCTTGGATCTTTAGCTTTTTTATATGGTGGATTTGATATTCGCTTGGGCTATAGTGAATCATTAATTTTTCTTAAGCATTTTAGTCATTCTTTCAAGTAAAAAATATTCAAAATTTTATTTTCTCAAAATCCATTTAAAAACCCATATATATTTTGTAAATTGTAATTGTAATTTATTTTTCTAACTTGGGTAGGATTTTAGATCTATTTTGTATATATTTGGGGTTTGGGTGTTTTCATTTTCATTTTTTGCAGGTTAGATCAAGGGATCAAGTGAGAAAAGAACTAGATCTAGGCCCTTGAGAGTAAGATCCAATCTCTAGACAATTTTGCAAGGCCATTTTGATGGTAAAATTTAGATTTGGAAATTTCCGAGACACGAGTTTTCAGTTTTTGGCCTCCTCTTGCCATTTCAGCCCCCAATCTATCATTTCAGCACTTTTATCCCCACAAATTGGCTTTGCTTAGCCTTTTTCTCCAATTCTTGGTCTCTTTTGCCCCAAAATTGACCCAAAACCCTAAGCTAAAGTTTTAAGGCTAAATACTTGGTTGTTTTGCACGATTAAGGTCTCAAAATTCACATCTAGCAAGCGCCAAGGTAATCCAAAAATTTCAAAGATTTTCAACAGTGGGATCTTCAAGGTATTGGACCTAGGGTTTGACCTCCAAACCCTCATTTTGCTTCAATTTCATTACAACAGTTAAATCACAAATAATTAGGCCCTAGAATCAAATTCCATATGGTCAAAATTGATTAGCATTGAAAAATCTTCGTTTTCACAATTTTATGCCACTTGGGCATCTCTAATTTGACCTAGATATGACATTTTAGCTTGTTGGAGATTTTTGCATAACTGTAAAAATCGGATCTGAACATTTCTAAATCACATCCTAATTAAAGTCTAAAAAATCTCAATTTTCAGTTTTTTTCAATAAACTTACTATTTTTAGACATTGTGGTAATTATATGTAGTATTTTCAGTTTGTTGATCTGTCATTAACATATTGCTGTCATAAACTTATCAATTCTGAAAGTTACTGAATCAAACTCTCCTAAAGCCCTCAAATTGAAAATTTTCAAGTTTTAGTGTATTCTGCCATTTATGGAAATATTGGTTATCTATTTCTGGCAATTTTATCTTGTTGATCTATCACTGTTTCACTGCTGAAATAAGTATATCAGATCTGAAATTTTCTTAGTCCAGCCCAAAAAATTCCTCATAATTGATTTTTCCTCAAGTTTGACAATTTTTACAATTTTTAGGCATTTTTGGGCATTGGTGTTGACATTACTATTTGTTGATCTGTGAGTTAACTTACTACTACAAATTATACTTCAGATTTGAAATTTTACTGAAAGATATATGTTAAGAAAGCTAACATACATATTTTCTAAGTTGGCATATTTTTGTGATCTTGGGAAATCATAAGCATTGTTGGTTTAGCATTTTCTTACTGTTGTTATAACATTGGTCAAGTTTGAATTTTCTAAATATTTATTGTTGAGATACCTTTGAAATTAGCTAATCTCATTGATCTCATAGCTTGGCATAACATCTTGTGTTAATTGGTGAATTGGTTACTTGAAGTTTACATGTGTATCTCTTAAAACTTATCTTGTTTAAGATTGCATCATAACATTGTTAAGTACTCTTAAGATAAATTTCACATAAGTAATTAAGTAACCTAACCAATCTTAATCCAAGATAGCAGTCACTCATAATCTCTTGCATAAGCATATCACATTCATTCGAGCAGTGGGTGTCCATCTCGTCATTTGGTTTCAATTCATAAGAAGCAAGAATTTGTGACTCCATTAAGAAATTGGTCTCATAATAGAAAATATAATTTAATCATAATCTTGCTTAATTCCAACCAAGTGGCTAGGCCACTCATTTGGGTCTCCCAAGTAAGTTGATTCTCAACTTTCTTTCCTTCACCTCATTCCACAGGGACTACCCCTCATAGCTTGTTGTTGGTAGACAACTAGAATGGGGTGGGCGGAGATCAGAGTGACATCCCCCATGTTGAGCGTTGTCGTGGTGCCTTTACAATCTGGGCGACGACCTTTTTTGGAGTCATTTCTGGTGATATATTTTTTCATTCTCGGGGTTTACGACAATATCTTAATATTTCAATCTTTCCATTTTTCTTCATCCATTGTCCCGTCAAAGTGGCAACATTTTTTGGTGTCGTTGTCGAGGACCAATTTATTAGACCTTAGTGTTGGCGACATTCTTATTAATCTTCATAATCCTCTGATCCATTGTCATCTTCTTGACACCACATTCACTAATCTCCTTATCACCTTGTTCACTCCTCTCTTTGCACTTTGGCACCTAGACATTTGGGTCAATTTCCTATTTGAGTGGCCACTCCACTGTTCCATCCATTCACAAGGGCTTATTTAGAAAGAATCCTGGTAGCTTGCTTAACCCTATTCTCAGAATAAAATACATTCTAGTAAGCATTCATTTTTCTCAAACATGAAGCCTTCCTTGATATCCACCTACTTTTCCCTGACTAACTTTTCAGTTTTTGTCTTCTAGATTTTGGAGACAGATTCATGTTCAAGTGGCGACTCCACTTCTTTCATTTTTTGCAAGAATTTTTGCTAGAAGCTCGCTTCTTGTGGATCTCTTGATTTTATTGAACAAGGATCTCTCTCTCTGACATCCATTATTAAGTCATCATGGATGACTTGTCAATCCCTTTTCATTGTACTAACACTCAAGGTTATCCTCATGATCCTCCAGAAGAGGAACACAATGTTAAAGAATTAATAGAGATCGTTACAAGAATACAAGTTAAGGAGGATAAATAGTTTGCTAATATGAAGAATCTCATAGACAAGATGCAAGAGAATCATTTACACCATGTTAGCGATCAAGAGAATGTGCCATATTGTAGACGTTGTAATCATTGTCATGATGAATCCACTTGTTCCATCGCAAGAAGAATTTTCGATAGTACAAAGGCAGGGACCAGTAAGTAGATTAATCATTTTGATAATGAAAAGGAAAATGATAAGCTTCTTGTTTAGGAATTAACTCAAATGATTAAAGACATGCAGTCTAGTCAAGAAAAACTAATAGCAGATCATGCCAGAGAAATGACTTCCATGGGAAACATGCTACAGGCAATGGAAGTTTCTCAATATAATCAAAGGATCCAATTCAGAACATGGGGGATACCATAGAAGAGGAACATGTTGAGAAGCTAAGCTCCATAAAGGAAATTGATAAGAAAGAAATCAGCTCTATTCATGACAGGGAGGTCAATCTTCATGACAGATTATTAAACATAAAAGTGTTGATTTTTGGTAGCATCGGATGTGCTCTAAGTCTCAAATTGTGCAGGGAGGCTGGACACATGTATTTCAAAGAACTGAGAAAGCGTTTTGGGAAATTCCACCCGGAGATAGTTTTATTAAAATAATTAAATATTTTTAATGGGTCCCTATGTCTAAACTTAGGAAATTAAAATAATTAATGGGTATTAATCTAACTGTGGGTGTAAATTCTAGAAGAAGACGAGGATCAAGTAGAAATGATCTTGGCCATTGATTAGCTTCTAATCTGGGTTGTTGAATTTCAACGAGAAGATTATTTAAAGAGGCTTGAGGGTCTTGGAAAACACACACAGAGTTGATCAGTCAGATCAAATTGCTGAGCTAGAGAGAAAAGTAGTGATCACGCAGAGAGGGGCAGAGAGTGTTTTGACTGGAGAATCTTCTCCGGAGCCAAGAATACTCAGCAGAGAGGCAAAGAGACACATAGAGGAGGCATCACAATGTCTAGAGAGGGTGACGCAAAGCCAGGAAGGGCTCACACAAAGCAACACAAAGCCTTCCACGCAGAGGTCTGAAATTTGCTGGAGGATTTGACGTTCTGAGCCGGGAGGGATGGAATTAGTTCCTGAGAGAAAATCGATTCAGCAAAGAGGTGATGTAGTGCCTTAGAGGCTATGATGCAGGCCCACACAGTGACTTCGTAGGGACAATGCAAAAGTAGTCGGGGACTCATTGGTTTAGCTGTCGGATCAACTGGGACTCACAGTGTAGAGTGAGGTAATATTACTAATTTATTTTGTCAAGTGATATTCTCTATACTGGATTCTAGCAAGGCATCTAGAGGTTGTATTAAAAAATAACTTCTGCTTAATAATAAAAGCTGCACCGATTTTTCAGCATTGGGTTTTTTCCGGGGAAATTTGTCCAAAATTAATTGTCATTTGTGTTGTATCTTTCTATTGTTCATTTTCTTGTTTTGGCATATTATTTTAAATGATGTAGGCTACAGTGTATGTATTTTGATATTTTCCTTAGGAAACTGCAAATAACTTGTTCATGTAAATTAACAAGTAGGAGAAATATTATCAATTGTTGCAGAGAGGGATTCCGGGTTTAGAAATTTTCACATGGTATCAGAGTAGTGCAGGTGAGAAAATATGAACAGTGCGAGAGAACCCAACCATTAGATAAATTTTGAGGTCTAAAATGGGCCTCTTAGGAAAAATGTAAAACAAAAATAAACTTTATGAGAACCAATAGGATTCAAGATGATGATGTCAATCATGGGGGATGATTCACCATTTTTGAGGTAAAAAGGTAAAAAGATTAAAAAATAATAAAATAAAAAACTACCTTTTCAACTTATCTCTCTAAGGTTTTACTCAAATTTTGAGTAGGAGTACTCGTTGAATGAAAAATTTAATTCCTCATCCAAGGAGTACCCATGTTGCATACTTTCGATGGACCTTGTTATACGAAATATGAAAAATAAATTAAAAAAGTGATTGTAATCATATTTTTTCATGTATTTTTCATTTTTTGTGTAGCAGGGTCCATTGAAAGAATGCAACATGGGTACTCCTTCGATGACGAATCAAATTCTTCATCTAACGAGTGTTCCCGCTCGAAATTTGAGTAAAACCATAGGGAGATAAGTTGAAAATACGAGTTGAAAAGGTAGTTTTTCTTTTTTCCCTCTAAAATTTGATGATGCAATATAATCTGATTTTATTATTTCCACTATTATTTTATAATTTCCTTAGGAGGCCCATTTTAGACCTCAAAATTCCCCTAATGGCTGAGCAAAGAAGGAGGTCGAATAGGTGTAGGAGGCAGTAGTTCGAATCCCTAGAGGGATTGCATAGTCTAAGCTAGGAGGGCTGAATTTTCAAGGAAAGTCTCTCTCTACATGAGTCGACAAAGAGGAATGGCTTGCAGATTGAAATATTTTCGTGCTAGAGGGAGGAGCGCAGAGCCTCAGCATGAGGAAGATTTGGTGGGACACAGTTTTTTCAAAGGCAGATTGTTGGGCTGAAAGAATTCAGAAGAGAGAGGAGAAGCACAGTGAGGGAAATTTTCCTTAGTAGACTTCCTACCAAGAAGTCTGTTTTCTTATTGGCTGACCAACAACATTAAGCAACAAAGAGGAATAGTTCAACATTTTCGTGGCAGAGATGGTACCCAATGGGTTGAGAGATCAGGACAGGTCATATTTAGCAACCAACTGTGTCATCTGGAAAGCAAGGATGCCATTCCTTCTAGATGAACATTCTCTCAAGATCTATGTCAATAGTGTGGTGGTTGAGCTTGTAGATGTAGATCCATTGAAGAAGTACAAGGGATAAATCACGAAGGCCAAGAGGATGAATCTTGATGGAAAAAAGGATCGCGTCGTTTGTTACATCGCTAAAAGAGGGACTGCTAAGGAGATGTGGGATGCCTTGGTAACATTATATCAAGGATCTTCCGAGCAGTGGAAGATGTACTTAGAGCAGAAACTGAGAACTATGCATATGCAGAAGGGGGATCGCATAGATCCATTCCTCATGAAGCTTCAGGAGACCTAGGACAAGTTAGCAGCTATGGGGTCTGTTGACCACTATGTGTCAATGACCCATAGCAGTACACCCCCTTTTTTCGCAAAAGGGATAGCACCTGATCGATGTGTCTGTGTCGTTTAGCTATCATCATCAGCTTGATTATCATGTTACAATGTAAACCCCTTCTGCATGTGTATAATGTAAATAACCTTAGCAAATCTATGTTGTGTATGTAATTACGTAGGTAAACCTACTTTTCTGGTGACGATCTACATTCCGAGAGGTTTTTTGTCTCACTGATCCATTCTTGGATGGTTGGCAGAGTTTTCCTTCAGCCTTACCCCAAAGCCGGAATGGATTTTGTTACTGGATCTTAGGGGAGTCCTAGTGTTCCTGATCAAGTCTATGTAAAAGTGATTTGGGAATAATACTAACCATTTGGTTAGGTTATTTTTTTACAAATTGCTTGGTTTGCTGGATTATATTTGTATCGCAAAATTGGGTAGTGTGTGAGGGTCATTTTCAGATGGGTTTCCCCCTTGAGATGTAAAAAATGTGAAAATCATGATGTAAAGTGTCCTAAGGGTTGGAAAAATAATTTATCCCCTCATAGATTAATTAATTAAATTTTCTGGCCAAAATTAATTAAAATCCTAAGCCAAAAATTTGATTAATTCTAGGTCCTAGGTAAATTTAAATTCTCCAAAGGAAAAATTCGTTGGTCTTTAAAAATTAAAGTTTAAGAGGTCGAGGGACTAAGGTAAATTGATTATTTTGCTAAATTTTAAGCCTTTGGTCCCTGGGGTTAAGTCAAAGTCAAAATTTTAAGGAAATTAATTCAAAAAATAATTTTTTGAATTAATTAAAATGAATTTAATTGAAAAAATCGAATTTCCTCAATAATTTAAAATTTTGACGAATGAGACTAAAAGAAATTTTAATCCTCATCAACGGTCAAGATTGCTTTGACGAAGATCACTCGAACTAGCCATTGCAGGATTATATTTAAATAGGAGGTCATTTGTTAGTCAATTCATCCAATCTCTGGATCATGTACTAAGCTCTCAAGCTCTCTTGTATACTTTTTTGAATTAATGCAAAATTCTTTGGGGTTTCAACATGCTGTAGTGTTCCTTTTCATGAATTTATGGTAACATTGTTTTAATTTCTACTTAATATTATGTGAAAACTATCAATCAATAGCTCTCTTAAAATAATCTGAATATAGGTATCTTATTTAGTTTGTTGGATCTAGGATAACATTTTTAATTTTGATTGAAGTAGCAGGTATCACTATTTCTTCAGAATTTTATTGTTGTTCTATTTCTCTAGTTGATTTGATGGTTGATCTAGTGTTTACAGAAGATCCCTCAGGTTCTCATTGAGCGTTTGGGGATAGTTCTCAGTTGGACCAGCCAACTCTCAACACATTTTCTGAAGAACCTACTTCATATAAGCCTCAGGATTTATGTAACGATAATAATTTTTTTGCATGGTGTTTCTGGGCTAGTACATCTCTAGAATTTCAAAATCTTTTAAATATTTTGTGGAAATTTTGATAGATCTAGCTATTAAGAGCCTTAGATTATCAGATTTGGGAGCAGAGTTGGAGTTGGACTCATACTCCTTAGGTCTGATAGATCTGCAAATTATTTGTATAGATATGTAAATTATTTGTATAGATTTGTTATTTACTTGTGTAATTCTGAATTTTGAATTTTAACATTTGGGTTTTTGAGATTTTCTCTATTTTTGTACATATTGGGTATCGGGTTTTTCTCTTTTCACTTGTTCAAAAAATAGATCTGAGAAATTAGCCAAGAAAATCTTCAAATCTGAGCTAGATCTAGACCCTCGAGGGCAAGATCTGGGTTCAAAGATTGTTTGTAGGAATAGATTTGAGAAATTAACCAAGTAAATCTTCATATCTAAGCTAGATCTAGACCTTGGAGGGCAAGATTAGGGCTCAAAGATTGTTTGCAGGAATAAATCTGAGAAATCAGCCAAGTAAATCTTTAGATTTGAGATTTTTCTAGCAGATTTGGAGGTTTTGAGACAGATATAGGCCCTGGAGTGCAATATCTTATCCCAAATCTTTTTACAAAACCAACCATTAAAAATTCTGCAATAAATTTGAAGATTTGAAGAAAAATTTTTTTTTTTAGAACAAGGGTTTCATGTTTTGGGGCTCCTAAGCCCAGATCTGTCTTCTCCTAGCCCAACGCTAGTTTTATTGGGCTTAGTGCGAGCTCTCATTGGCCCTAGATTCCTTTACTCCATTTCTGATTTGAATATTTGATTTTATGAAGCTAATCATTGGTGGGTTTTTGCAGAGAATTTGTTAAAAATTTGTGTTTCAGATATTGATTTTTTTTTGGCAACTTGGGCAAGTGATCGTCAAGGCCTAGGGCCTAAGGATTTGATCTTTAAACCATCTTTTTCCTCACTGTTTGCTACAGAAGTCATATACCTTTCTAATAGTGGTGAAAAACACATCTAAGTGGTTTGAAAAATTGCTAAATACATTAATAAGTCATTTATGTTTGATGTGTATCAAGAATTTGGCCTAGATCTACATTTTGGGTCATTGTTATCTCTAAATAATCCTATTTCTGAAGTATGAAGTATAATGGTAGAAAAATTTCATGTGGATCAGCCTAAAATGAGTTCCTAAGTTGCCCAATACATTAAATAATTAATTTCTTGAGTTGGACATTCATCTTTAGGCTTATTTCATGTTTTAATTTCTGGCTGTAATAAGTATATTAGATCTAATATAATTCCAGAAATCACATCATAACAGGATCAATTTCTTGATAATTCATGTGGGCAATTTTTGAAAAATTACGGTAAGCATAAAGATATCATTGATAGCTTACTGTTTTCATTGTCATATTGCTACTATCATAAAGTTTTTCTTATTGCTGTCCTAAAAATTAATTTCTGAAAATTAAGTACTCTGTCATGGAATTGTGATAAAATGCATATCCTTTGTTTCATAAACTGAGTATTTTTTTAGCATTTGTTTATATTAATTTCAAAGAAGTTTTTGTTCTCTTTGAGCTATAATTGTATCAGAAAGATTTGAAATAAGCTTGTGTTCTAATTGTAATATCTTCAGGGGTTTAATTTTGAGTCTTCATTTAATAAAGCGAACATTTCATTTGGGTATTGGAAGTTTCTGTGACATAAGAGTCTTTTCATCCTTGAATCTAACTTCATCTTATCTTCTCATCATCTGGTGCATTTGCATATAAGTTAGTTTTGCATACATAAAATTTACTTCCAAGCATAAGCTTGGTTGATAGAGAGATAGGTATCCATCCATCTTTGCTTGAGTAGCCTGCTTTTAATAGTTCTTAAAATGGTGACCTTGCAGTCGTCAGAGCCACATCTTTTTGCAGCACCGGAGGCGCTGGGTGTGTTATATTTTCAGGAGAGGTATCGTAAATCACACCTTAATGTGCTTCACCTTATCTTCTTTCTGCCAATTACTATGAAATCAGGCTCAATATAGAAATGATCAAAGGGATAAACTTAGATAGGCATTTAACTAAAATTAACCAAGATTTTTGCATCTCACATTAGTTTTAGAGTCTGCATTTCATATAAGATAGTCATCCATCTAAGCAACAGTTGTTAATCGATTACTCGGTCTTCATTTCCCTAGCAAGATTGTTGACCCCATAAGGCACTGGTATCAATCGTTTAAAATCTAATCAAATCCTATAAGTCTTGCTAAATCTTAATCAAGTACTTGATCACTTCACTGTGTCTCCCGAACTGGTTGGTTCCCAACCAATTCTTCTTCATTCCATTTTTCCATAGGGTCTACCTCCCTTAGCCTGCTGTAGGGAAACAACTTAAACAAAGAGGTTGGGGATCAGGGTGACAGCCTCTGATTTGAGCTGTTGTCGCGGTGCCTAGACATTCTGTGCGACAAAATTTTTTGGTGCTGTTGTCGAGGACCAATTTATTGGGCCATGGCTCTACAACATTCATCTTTCATCTTTTTATCATTCATTTTGGCCGGAAACGCCAACATTTTTTGGTGCTGTTGCCGAGGATATTTCTATGAGCCTTACAAGGTAGTCAAGAGAGTTGGGGAGGTAGCATACGAGCTAGAGTTACCCCTAGAGAGATGAATTCACAACGTGTTTCACATCTCATGCTTGAAAAAGGCCTTCAGACAATAGGTTACAACGACCACTGAATTGCCTCCTTTGGATGATGAAGGGAACCTGGTACTGACACCAGATGCCATCTTGGACATGGTACCCACCACTTCATCAGAGATATCCCCAGGAGAAATTTTTCTCCATGATGTGCCTCAGCCGACACCTAGCAGTCCCTTACAGCCTCCTGCTAGCTCGTTGTGCCATTTCTCTACCACCTGAGCCACCCGTGTGGTTCCTCACTAACATGTGTTGATTGTACGTTTGAAGGCAGGCTTCTTGAATCTAAAGATATGTCTTGTCATTTGGTAATTGAGTATTGGGTTTACTTATCATGGATACTTCTGGGTATGGATTGATGGGGGTATTTGGTTGAAAATTTGGACTTAGTTTGTGCTCTTTTCCCCTTAATCTCTTTACATTGTTACCCTTGGATCTTAGCCCTGTGGGATCTCCTTTATTGACCATTTGGTTCTAGGGTAGTGCTACTTCGGAAAACCCAACTTTGAGTGCAAGGTCCCGCTCCTTTATCCACATATATTACTCCCTTTCCACTCACTATACCCCATTCATCATTTCTCCCACCTGGGTCCACATTTCCATTCTGGGTCCACATAGGGCCAACATCCCTATCCCCTTGCCCCAACCTTGGGTCACACCTAGAATGATGCACCGAAGGTTGAAACAGGTAAAAGAAAGGAAAAAAAACATATTTGGCCACATTTTATAGGAAATTGTACCAGAAAGTGCAAAAGACGTCCAGGACAAAATAATTAGCACGTGGGAAAAATCCCTCTACCCCAATCCATGGTCATCACCACGGTTCCATAGGCCCTAGATGAGCCTCCTTTATCAATTAGGA
The DNA here is from genome assembly GCA_000404065.3 of Pinus taeda. Classification (NCBI taxonomy): domain Eukaryota; kingdom Viridiplantae; phylum Streptophyta; class Pinopsida; order Pinales; family Pinaceae; genus Pinus; species Pinus taeda. Next base: position 29,148 of record APFE030426470.1, on the reverse strand, counting down.
ACCCATGATTTTCCCAAAGCCTGGAGGGTAATGAACTGCCCTACCTTAAGGGGGTAATCACTGATATATCTTACACATCATGCTCTTGTCCTTTGAGCCCCGAGTAGTCAATTAAAGAAATTTCATAAAAGGAAAAATACATATAAATAAGGGTGGAAACATCAAGACTGAGGCACCTCATATACTAAGATTTCTCCCTCCCAAACATGACATACCTAGGTGTGGGATTCCCCTTATATAGCTACCCCTATGCCCCAATATGTGGCCCAAGATTACCCTTCTCATTCCCTACTCCATTCCAATTATTTATCACTTGCCACTCTCATTAGAGGGATGTACCTTAGACATACTATCCCCTTTAATGTTGGAATTTCTAAGTTTAACCCGTTAGAAATTCTTCTTGTACTATCTAGTTTATTTATTCCTACTTGTTTAATTATTTAACAAGTTATTTACCATGTAAATACTGAAAATAAACACAAGTACAATATCAAAATCTACAGATCATCAATTGAAAGAAAACAATCACACGAGTGACACTGTTATTTTTGGACCAATGTACCTAGGAAAAACCAATGTGGGAAAACCGGGGCAGCTATTTAAAGGGTTATATTATTATGCAGTCTTTTTGAGTACAATTAGGTGCCTAACCAGCTTACTCGACAGAGAAAAATATACGACAGCAATACCTCTATATCTGGAAATAGGTATTCAGAAAACCTGTCCCGTGAAACCCTCTCTGGGACAACTGAAGCTCAACACTGGCCCTTCTAGCCACTATGTCAGCCTCCTATTGACTTGCATCAACCCCAGGACCCTCTGTGCCAACCCTCTGAGGCGCTGTGTAGCCTCTGGGATCCTCTGTGTCACTTCAACAGGCTCTGCGTGGATGGTGCAGTCCCTCTGGCCTCTACGTTGTCTCTGCTGGGCTCTACGTAACCTAGACTGGCTGATACTCTCGCTCTCTCTGCTTCTGCGTTGGTCTCTGCGTAGCTTGGACTAGCTGCTTCTCTCACTCTCTCTGATTTTATGCTGGTCTCTCATTACTGTCTCTGCTTCTCTACCTCGTACTCACTGCCCCTTGCTGCTGATCACTGATTCAACTTTGCATAGCAACCTCGTTCTAGAAAAATGAACGACTGATTAGTCTGGTGTGTTCTCCAACTGACACTTAAGCCTCTTCTTATACTTTTTTTGTTATTCCTTCAAAGGTCAATATTAAATCTCTAATCAACGGCTAAGATTAGGTTTGGCTTGATCCTTATTTTTCCTAAGTTTAGACTTGGAACTCCATTAAAAATATTAATTATTTTAATATCTCCCAAACTGGGTACAATCTGTCCAAACCATTTCTGGGTCTTGGAGATCTCATGTGCTTTAGCCTCTCCACCAATTTTCATGGCTAAAGCACATCCGATGCTACCCCAAATCAACATTTAAGGGATAAAACAACCTAAGAAGGTACTTGGTTAACCCTCTTTGGAGCTTGGCGACACTTGCATATGCCAAAGCCCACCACGGAAGGGCATGCCATTATGAAGTGCCTACTTTGTTGTGCATAATTTGTAAACTCTTTTACCCAATTATTTTAATGACTAGTTGTACTGGGAGACTAGGGGACGCATTGGATCTTATGCAGGATTACAGGCACTTTCCATTTGGGTTTGGTCTCCCTATACGGGATCCCAACCCCCAGAGGTCTACATTGGCACATATAGGGTGTGCATAGAGAGCCATTGGCCTCCATAACAACAGAAAACACTCCATGGATCTTTATAGATGCTTAGAGACCAATAGCGATCTTCTTTTGAGATGATGGTAATATGTTGGGTACATTGTGCCAGCAAGCACTCATAAGAGCCCCACACTCTTGGCAGGTGTCCCAGGACTTGTATGATGTCATGGCAACATTCATTCCATGACTTAGACCCTTGCAATTATGCCCAGCAGGCCCCCACTGGAGCTTCACACTCTTGGTAGGTGTCCCAGGACTTGTACGATGTCATGGAAACATTCATTCCACCACTTAGGCCCTTGCAGAGGATCTACAGGCATCTCCAATTCATATGGAGACCCATGGGGTCATTTATGTGTCCTTAGACCCACTGGGAGCACCACAAGTCTACTACATGGAGAACACGGGGCCACGCCCTTGTCCATCATATTCCTTGGAATTTATTCCTTAGTATGGCACTTTAGGACATTATTAGGCCTTTGGAGGACCCCACAACATGTACATATTATTATTTGGCCCCCCGTGAGGCTTATTTTTACACTTGTGAGCTAGTTTGGTGGGCTTGTCACCAATAGGGGTTTTATTTGCACATTATTTTAGCATTAGGGGCTAATGTAGGCCCATAGGCTAATTTGAAATCCTTGGGAGCCTATATATTGATGTTAGATACATTCATTTGGATCATCACTTGACTTGGGATCTCTCTAATCATAGAGAACTTCACATTTTTTCCTTGGAGGATTTTTTTGGAAATGGATAAATTTTGACATATGGATTTGGGATATTTATCTTGTCTTGGAGCTTTGTATTGTAAAAAAAATGCTGGTTGGATATACTTTATAATGTTGTGAGTAAATTTTGATGTTGTTATTCTTATTGCTCCATACTACTAAAATTAAGGCTAGTTGTTGCTATGAAAATTCCTAAACCGGAATCCCTACTGCAACAACTTATGATATTTCTCCTAATTATTAGATTTACATGAAAAAGTTATTTGTAGTTTCCTACGGCAAATATTCAAATACATACACTGCAACCTTCACCTAAAAATTTATATGGGGAAATAAGAGACTGAGCAAGAAAGAAAATATGACACAATAACACCGTTATTTTTAGACAAATGTCCCCGGAAAAACCCAATATCGAAAAATCAGTGCAGTAGATTTGAGGGTTTTATTATTATGCAGTAGTAAAATATGAATACATATCTCGAAGCCTTCCTGAAAATCCAGTTATAAAGAATAAACTTGACAGAGAGATTTGTGAGATTACCTCACACTATCACTGGAAATCCTTGCTGATCCAGCCCCTAGAAAGATTGTCCCCGACTTTTCTGGCTACCTCTATGCAATATCTACGTTAGCCCAGTTCAAGATGTCTAGGGACATCGTCAACCCTCTGGCTGGTCAATTTTCTGCCGAGGAGATTCGATTTCTGCCTCTAGGTCTCACACCTCAGCACCTGGCTTCTGAAACTCGAATTCCCTCTGCAAATTTCGCACTCCCTCTTAGCTTTTGCTTGGCTCTGCATCTGCCCCTCTGGCTCAACACTACCATTGCTAGATCTCTCTTTTCCTTCTCTGCTGAGTATCCTCTGACTAAGAAAGATTTCCCTTCAGATACTATCTCTACTCCTCACTGCAAAATCTCACTTCGAATCTATCTCCGTCAGCTGCTTTGCTTCAAAAATTTGATCTTCTAAACTCACTCGGTGTGTGTTCTCCAAGTGCCCATCAAGCCTCCTCTTATAATCCTTTCGTTGATCAATCAACGGCTCAAATTAGATCCTAATCAATGCCTAGGATCATATTGACTTGATCTCCACCATCCTCTAGAAGTTACACCCACAGTTTAGATTAATACCCATTAATTATTTTAATTTCCTAAGTTGAGACTTATATCACATCCGATGCTACCAGAAATCAACACTCCCTCTTAGCAAGGAATGTGCTCTAGAAATGCATCCCACTAAAACATCACCCTATTCTGTAACATCTCCCTCTGCGCTGCTAATGTCTGACATGCTATCCACAACCACTACGCTATTGCTGCAAATATATGTTTATTTGGGGTAGCATCAAATGTGGTCTAAGCCTCAAATTTTGCAGGGAGATTTGGGCATAGGTATTCCAAAGAACCCATAAAGTGTTTTGGGAAATCCCACCTAGAAATGATTTTATTAAAATAATTAATATTTTTAATGAGGAACCTAAGTCTAAACTTAGGAAAATTAAAATATTAATGGGTATTAATCTTATCTGGGGTGAAACTTCTAGAAAAATATATGGATCAAGCCAAAAATGATCTGAGCCTTTCATTATGTTTTAATCTAGGCCATTGGTTGTCCAACAGGAAGATATAAGAATGGGATTGAGGGTCATTTGGAAAACATAGAGAGAGATTGAGGAAATCGTTTTTGTGAAATGAAAAGTTCTCAGTAGGAAAACCAATTGAGGAAATATTGCAATAGAGAGGCAGTGATAATCTGGGAGAAGGAATTTTCGGAGAGTACGCGGTAGAGAGAGGACATAAAGATGTCCATAGGAAGGCTGACACTAGCCTACGCAGTGCTAACGCAGAGGCAGTGCAATCATTGAGGGGAAGTTGAGTTCCTGCTGAGGGAAGTCGAAATTCAATTGTCGAAAGCCATGTGTGAGTCTAGGAGGTAGAAATTCGATTTCTTAGCCAGCAGGGGATCCAGAGGAGAGGCAACATAATACCCAGGAGGGGTGACACAGAAACTACCTGCGGTGATGTAGTTTTGTGCAGAGGCCACGCAGAGGGTGACAAAGAGTCTCCAGAGCAACAGGATCAATCACTGATTCTCCAGTGACAGGGTGAGATCATTTCACCAATCTTTTTTTCAGTATTCTCTCTGTATCGGATTGCGAGTTGAGCATCCTAGAATTGTACTAAGAATTTATCCTGCATAATAATAAAACCCTCAGAGCTACTGCATTGGTTTTACCGCATTGGGTTTTTCCAGGGACTATTTGTCCAAAAATAACTATGTCCTATTTGTTGTATTTTTCTTTCTTTCTCAGTGTTTTGTTTCCACATATATGTAAATTAAGTGAAGGCTGCATATGTATTTAATTTGAAATTTACCTTAGGATACAATGAATAAATTGCATGATTTAATCAAGTAGGAGAAGTAACATCAGTTTGCTGCAAAAGGGATTCTGACTTAGGAATTTTCACATGGTATCAGAGGTAGTGCGGGTGCGAAAAGAAGAGTAGAACTAGAAACCCCAGTGCTAAGCAAAAGGGGAAATGGAAAATATGCAGGAGGTAGTAATTCGAAACCCCAGAGGGTTTGTGCAATTCTAGCCAGAGGTTCGAAAATTCGAGGTAGTCTCTTTCTGAGTGAGTTGACGGAGACAAAGAGAATCTAGTGCAAATTTTGCTATGGCAGAGGGAGCAACGCTGAGCCTCAATGTTAGGAGCAACTAGTCGACAAAGATTTTTCAGTAGGCAACTTTGTCGGGTTGAAAAGACATCAAAAGAAAGAAACAACATAGGTTAGTGAGGGAAAACTTCCTCAGTGATTTCTTCCCAAGGAAATCAACATTTCTCAATTGCTGAGTAGAAGAGGAGCAAGAGCTTACCAGCTCCATCAGGGAGTGCGTAAGTTAGCCTAGGAGTTGCACAGTAAGGGGAAAGAGGGAATTGTTCGACAATTTTCAGAGGATATGGAAACCAGTGGCTTGAGGGATCAAGAAAAGTTGAACAAGGCTTACAACTATGCCATTTGGAAGGCTAGGATTACCTTCCTGCTAGATGAGCATGCCCTCAAGATGTACATTGATAATGTGGTGGCTGAACCAACAGATGTAGATCGCTGAAGAAGTATAGACCTGAGATGGTTAAGGCGAAAAGAATGATCCTGGCTGGAGTCAAGGATCACATAAAAGGGACTACTAAGGAGATGTGGGATGCCTTGGCCACATTGTATCAAGGATATTCTAAGCAAAGGAAAATTTACTTAGAGAAGAAGTTGAGATCTACTCAGATGAATAAGGGGGAGCAAGTAGATCTGTTCCTCACGAAATTGATGGAGACCCGTGATGAGCTGTCAGTTGTGGGACATACACCTTAGCATTCAGAGTTAGTGAGACTGGCTCTAAATTCCATCTCAGATGATTAGAAAATCTTTGTCTAGAGCATCCTGGGCACAGCAGCATAGCAAAATTGGGACGAGATGTGGGTAGCTCTAAAACAAGAAGAGCTGAGGAGAGACCCGCTCAAGGTCAAACATGACAGGAGCAACAACAGCAGTGGGTTGAAGTCCAAAGTAGAACAAGAGGATAACACAACCCTTGCATTGAAGGGACAATAGGGGCAACAAAGACGTAAGAAGGGCGTCTCCAAGGTGAAGTTCTTCAGATGTGGCGAGATGGGCCACTATGCATCGTAGTGTCCTTTGAAGAAAAAGAACAAGGATGAGAAGCATGATCCAAAGGTTGTAGCTGCAAAGGTTGAACAAGAGGAGGAGTTCACCATGAAAACCAAGATACATCTAGGAGGGAGGTGGGCTGATATAGAACTATAGTTAGATAGAGCTACAGATGGGCAGGATCCTTGAGGAGCCCACCTGTTGGATCATCACCTTGCTACGGGAGCCCATGATCAGTAGTAGTGGGATGGTGGAGTTTTTCAATTCATTCCATGGAGTGTTGATTTGATAGATGCAGTGGTTAGTAGCGCCAGAATGTGAGCAGCGCAGAGTAGAGAAGTGACAGTGCGAGGAGGCATAGTGCAGAGCTTCAGCAGCATAGTGGCATCAGAAGAGAGCGTGGGACTAGAAGCAATTAGGATTTCAGCACCAAGGTGTATCCACTGGATACTTGTCTAGTTTTGGGTGTTTTCGGTTGTCTCTCTCAACAACTGAGCTACAGTACGGATGCAGTATTAGCAGTGGCAGTGCTAACAACATAGCAGATGCAATGTTTAAGAGGGATATACAGTATCGATGTAGCATTGGTAGTGGCAGTGTCAAAGGCAACAGTATAGTAGAAGCAACAATGCAGTAGTTGGTGGACAGCATGTTAGGCATCAACAATGCAAAGGACAGTGCTTTAGAGTCAGAGCAATATGCAATAGAAGTGTATTGCCATAGCACATTCCTCACTAAGAGGGAGTGTTGATTTGGGGTAGCATCGAATGAGCTCTAAGCCTCAAATTTTGCAGGGAGGCTTGGGCACAGGTATTCCAAAGAACTTAGAAAGCGTTTCGGGAAATTCCACCCATAAGTGATTTTATTAAAAAAATTAATATTTTTAATGAGGACCCTAAGTATAAACTTAAGAAAATTAAAATATTAATGGGTATTAATCTAATGAGGGGTGAAACTTCTAGAAAAAGACATGGATCAAGTCAAAAATGATTTGAGCCTTTGATTATGTTTTAATATAGGCTGTTGGTTGTCGAATAGGATGATATAAGGAGGGGCTTGAGGGTCATTTGGAAAACACATAGAGAGATTGAGGAAATCGATTTTGTGAAATGAGTTCTTAGTAGGAAAATCGATTGAGGAGATATTGGAGTAGAGGGGTAGTGAGAATCTGGGAGAAGGAATTTCTAGAGAGTACGAGGTAGAGAGAGGACAAAAAGACATCCAGAGGAAGGCTGACACTAGCCTACGAAGTGCTGATGCAGAGTTAGTACGGTCATTGAGGGGAAGTCGAGTTCCTACTGAGGGAAGTCGAAATTCAGTTGTCGAAAGCCTGGGTGTGATTCTGGGAGGCAGAAAGTTGATTTCTTAGCCAGTAGAGGATCCATAGGAGAGGAAACGTAATACCCAGGAGGGGTGACGTAGAAATTTCCTAGGGTGACGCAGTTCTGCGCAGAGGCCACGCAGCGGGTGACATAGAGTCTCCAGAGCAATAGGATCAGTCATTGATTCTCCACTGACATGGTGAGATCATTTCACGAATCTTTTTTTCATTATTCTCTCTGTATCAGATTGCTAGTTGAGCATCCTAGAATTGTACTCAAAATTTCTCCTATATAATAATAAAACCCTCAGAGATGCTGCACCGATTTTCCTGCATTGGGTTTTTCTGGGGACTATTTGTCCAAAAATAACTTTGTCCTATGTGTTGTATTTTTATTTCTGGCTCGATATTTTGTTTCCGCATATATGTAAATTAAGTGAAGGCTGCATATGTATTTGCTTCAAAATTTACCATAGAATAAATAATTAACTTGCATGATTTTATCAAGTAGCAGAAGTAACATCAATTTGCTGCAGTAGGGATTCCGGCTTAGGAATTTTCACACTGTACTGCTGCCAACACTGCCACTGTCAAGACTGCATCCATACTACAACTCCCTCTGAGTTTCTGCATGTGCTGCTGCTGGCACTGCCACTGTCAACTGCCACTACACTGGAAACTGTTGCTGCTACTCCATCAACAACGGAAAAACATCCCAAATTACTGAACTAACTGTGTTCAGTATGATACCACGTGAATGTTGGAGATTGACCGCTGCTAGTCTCTACACTGAACCTCTGAATCTACTGTGGTGTTGCCGACCTCTGCTCTCTGCCATTTGCACTGCTGCCAACCCTGCTTTTCACTGTTCAGTCTCTGGTGCTCCTAGCCACTGCAACTGTCTTTTCGACACTCCTCGACATCATCCAACACTAGTCCATCCTGCTACGTTTGATATGGGCTCTCGTAACAAGGAATTGATCCAAGAGGTGGGCTCCTCAAGAACCCTACCCATATGTATCTCTTTCTAACTACAACTCCAAATCAGCCCACCTCCCTCCTGGAGGTATCTCATCTGTCATGGTGAACTCATCTTCCTCAATATTTGTGGGTGCAACCTTTAGATTGTGTTTCTCATCCTTGTCCTTTTTCCTAAGAGGACACCGAGTAGCATAGTGACCCATCTCACCACACCCAAAGCACTTGATCTCATAAACGTCCTTCTTACATCTCCATTGCTCCTCCTATCCCTTCGATGTAAGCGCTGCATTATCCTTTTCCTCCCTGGGCTTCGACCCATTTCTCTTGCTTCCATCAAGTTTAACCTTAATTGAGTCTCTCCTCAACTCCTCTTCTTTTAGAGTTGCCCACATCTCATCCCAATTCGAAAAAGCTACTATGCCTAAGATACTCTGGACAAACACTTGCCACTCATCTAAGACAGAACTAAGGGCTAGTCTAACCAACTCTAAATCTTGAGGTGTATGCCCCACAACAGACAAAATCATCACAGGTCTCCTGAAGCTTCATGAGGAATGGATCCACTCGCTCCACCTTCTGCATATGAGTAGATCTCAGCTTCTATTCAAGGTACATCTTCCACTGCTCGGAAGATCCCTAATATAACGAAGATAAAGAGTCCAACATCTCCTTAGCAATCCCTCTTCTAGCGATGTGATAGATCACATGATCCTTCACCCCATCGAGGATCATCATTTTCGCCTTCACCATCTTAGCCTTGTATTTCTTCAACGGATCTGCATCTGCAGGGAAAATCACCACGTTGTCGACATATGTCTTGAGGGAATGCTCATCTAGAAGGAATGGCATTCTTGCCTTCCAGATGACATAGTTGGATGCCCCATCCAACTTTTCCTGATCCCTCAAGCCACTGGTTGCCATTTCTGCCACAAATGTCGAAAATCTCCTCTCTCCTCTGCGTTGCTACTAGGCTAGCCTATGCACTCCCTGCTGGAGCTAGTAAAATTGCTGCCCCTTGCTGCTGCTCAGCTCTAGAGAATTCGAATTCCTTGGCTAGGAATTCTCTGAGGAAGAAATTTTCTCAATCGTGCTTCTCCTCTCGATTCTGATGATTTTCTTCTCCATAAACCGCCTACAGAAAAATCTGCGTCCCACCATCTTCTCCTCATGCTAACGCTTTAGCGTTGCTCCTTCTACCCCAGAAAAAAAATTGATCTGGAAGCCCTTCTCTCCATCGACTAACTTAGAGAGAGACTACCTAGAAATTTCAGCCCCTCTGGCTAAGAACTGCGCAAACCCTCTGGGGTTTCTAACTGCTGCCTCCTGCAGCTTTTCGATCTCCCTCTTCTGCTTAGAGTTGGGTTCTCTGGCACTGCTCTTCTTGTTCCACCTACAACTCTAATACCATGTGAAAATTCTTAAACCACAATCCCTACTGCAACAACTTATGATATTTCTCCTACTTGTTAGATTTACATGAACAAGTTATTTGCAGCTTCCTATAGAAAATATTGAAATGCATACACTTCAACCTTCACTTAATTAATTTATATGTGGAAACAAGAGACTGAGTAAGAAAGAAAATACAACACAATAACATCGTTATTTTTGGACAAATGTACCCGGAAAAACCTAATGTGGGAAAACTGGTGCATCCGAATTGAGGGTTTTATTATTATGCAGTATTAAAATCTGAATACATCTCTGGAATCCTTCCTGACAATCCAGCTACAGAGAATAAACCTAATAGAGAGATTTGTGAGATTACCTCACACTATCTCTGGAAATCCTGGCTGATCTAGCCCCTAGAAAGATTGCCCCCGACTTTTCTGGCTGCCTCTGCACAGTATCTGCGTCAGCCCATTGTCATGCTAATTTATGTAGCATCAGATATGCTCTAGCCTCGAGGTTTTGTAGAGAGGTTAAGACACGTGCATTCTCCAAAACCTAGAATTGTTTGGGAAAATTCTACCTAGAGATGGTTTAATTAAAATAATTAATCATTTTTAATGTATTCCTAAGACTAAACTTAGGAAATGTGATTAATTAAAGGGTATTAATTAAATCTACTGTGAATATTCTAGATAAAGATGAGGATCAAATCCTAGTTAATCTTAGCCCTTGATTATGTTTTAATCTTGGTCGTTGGTGCTCCAATGAGAGATTATAAGAAGCAGCTTGGTGGGCACTTGGAGAACACACAAAGATAGTGAGATCTAGAGATCGAATTCTCAAGAATAGCAGCACTCAGCTTCCGGAGAGAGATCAAGTGTTATTCTTGCCATGAGGGGCAGGGATAGTAAATTGGAGGGAATTTTTCTAGTCCCAATGAGTGCAAGGCAGAGAAGGCATCGAGAGCTCCAGAGAGGCAGTGCAGTGCCATGAAGAGGCAATGTTGTGCTTCAATGGGAGTCCGTAATTTTGTTGGGGAGTAGTTGAGATCCAATGCCAGAAGCCATGGTTTTATTTCGGAAGGCCAGGGTGTCGAGTTTCCAGTGGGTAGAAGATCAAAAGGAGAGGGTGACACAGTCCCTTGAGTTGTGACAAAGTGACTGAGTGATCCCACGTAGATACTGCATAGAGATAGCATAGGGCAGCTCATCCAAAGCCCATGCCAGTGCTAGATCTCCAGTCATAGTGTGAGATATTTTCTCACTACCTCTTTACTAGTTTATTCTCTGTATCAGATAGCCAGTTTTGGAATCCAATGATTCATACTCAGATTACTACTACATAATAATCAAACCCTCATCTTCTACATTGGTTTTCCCAAGTTGGGTTTTTCTAGGGACATTTGTAAAAAAAAGCGGTGTACTTATTTCTCTCCTGAGCAGTATTTTGTTTCCACAATATTTTATGTTGTGAAGGTTGTAGTAGATTTTATTTCGATGTGTGTAACACTATAAATAACTTGATTTAGAAATTAATAAGTAGGATAAATTTAATCAGTTGTTGTAGTAGGATTCAGGGTCACCAAATTTTCACATGGTTTCGGAGCACTATTCATAATTCGGAGAGATCAAAGTAGAAAGGGAAAAGGAGGGTCAAATTTACGTGTAGGAAACAATTCAAAACCCTAGGGGAAACGTATTTCCTTGGCCAGGAGGGTCAATTTTTCGTGGAAATTTTAATTCTTTGAGTGAGTCGACAGAGAATAAAATTTTCTAGATTGTTGGCTTATAGGGGCCTAACCTAGGTTCGGAAGAGTTATTTAGCCAAATAAATCCCATAGCTACCAGCCCTTTCGGCAACAACCCGCAGAGCGCTGACTGAGGTCTCACCCGAGGTAGCAGGGGAGGGTGCTGGAACCACGTTTCCACACCCTTGGGATGTCTTGATGTGGTCTGGAAGGTTCGTGCACCCTTCTGTGGCTTCGCGTAGATCCAGACCCAAGAAAATCCTTAATACTTATTATTAATGAGCTGTTATAGATCAGATCTACTTTTTTTACGGTCTTTAAGCAAACATTTAATAGAGATAACCAGTTCACGCACCCATAAAAGTTATAGATTTGCATAAACTCATAACATAAGCATAAGCACACAGATCAAACAGATATATCAACCATAAATTAACTAGATCCACAATAGTTCAGATTTAACACGGTATTTTAGAACCAAGTTAACTTTTATTCAACTTTTTCGCCAATACATCTAGATCCGCCCTGCGCACTCAGCTGCAGGGGTCTGTGCACATAGCTACAAACTCTACTGGGCCTCTACGCACACAGCTGCAGAGCCTCTATCTTCCCAACACCACCCTTGAATCAGACTTACATACACAGAATATACTATCTTCATAGACCCATAGCACTAAGATACATACAAACTCAAAAAACTACTTTCTACCCTTAGAGCTTCGCTTTATTTATACATTCCCATGGTCCACAGATAATGGGCAAGCCGGCTTACTTCCTATTATTCTATACTATTTCTTGGGCGGACAACCCTTTGACTCGACCTATTCCATTTCGAGCTTCGCATATTTTGGATTTTTACAATATTTTCATCCTAACTTATAGGCTCTAAGCCCCAAAATTGTTATTCGGGACCTCCACTACCCAACAGTCCCCCAACACAATCATCATGACTCGTCCCGAGTCACTCGTCGATATGGCGAGATGCGCTGCCTAGGATCTGTGGTTCACCTCCCTATGAGTGACGCCCTTCATTCTGTTGTGCCTTCTTTGTCTCCTGCAATGCTTCTTCCAGCTCCTGCTTCATTGTTTCTACCAATTCTCACAACCGATAATGCTCCTTCTGCTCTGCTTAGTTAACACAGAACACCCCCTCATAGGATTTTAGCTCTAGCTGGGGTGCCGCATAAGGGACCTCCTCGTACCAACGCAACCAATTTCCAATTTTGTATCTTCTCTTCACACTGTGTTCGCGAGATCCCAATCTTCAAGATACATTAGATATGACTTGTTAACTGCAATTCCACCATTTGTCTCCATATTTACAACCTTTCCCTTATCCTTTATGGTTCACCGACTAGCCCATGGGTGAGGCCGCGACATCCGGACCAGTTCTACTTCATGTCTACAAATTTCTGGCACATCCCCTCCCATCGATGATGAACTCTGCGTGGTGCCTGCAGCTGTCAACACCATATTCTTCAGAAAGCCCTGCATCATTAGCCATATCACAACCCTCGGGCTTACTCTTTGGGCGTAGATAATGAAGAGTTCCATAGCGGCGGGAAAACACAACAACTTACAGTTCTCAGAAGCGTAGCTCATTCGGTGGAGGCCCCCCTGTGATTTATAAGTGTTTCGAAATTCAAATTCATTGGCTCCCGCCTTTTCTGGTGCCCTCACGTTAATCCTGCAGTAGATCGTTCCAGATTTGGCTCATACCTCGTCTCTTAATTTCCTGTCGCCTGCTCCTTTTTGACATAACTCAGACATCTTGTCATGAATAGTGACAACAACGGTCACCTCTCTGCTTGTCAATGCAACAACGCATCCCTTTCCGTGCAACCACGATCCTTGTGATCGACCACATCTACGTGCACCCTATGGTTGCACAGCTTCCCCCCAGACTATTTTATCGTCCTGCGCTCTCTTTCAACTGGCTGGAGTGGTGAGACTATCCTTTGGTCGGTTAGTCAGGCAGTCGACCCACCAGTGTAAAGCTTCAGGTGACTGCCATTTACTCTTCCTAGGAAGGGGTCTCCATTGAGCTTGGCAAGCTAGACCGCGCCTCCATCTATAACTTCTTTGACTACATAGGGACCCAACCAATGTGTTCGGAGCTTTCCAGGGAATTTCTCGAACTTGATGTCATATAGTAATACTGGATCATTCTACTTGAAAGTACGCACCTTGATATGTTGACCATGCCACGCTTTCTCGCATTGTTTCTATACTTGCTGATGGAATCCAACCAAAAACCGTTCCTCCTCAAGTTCCTCTAGTTGCACGATCCATTCCTCCAAAGCGCCGCGGTCTACCATGCCTATTATTGCCGCGATTCGCAAACTAGGTACAATGTATTCCATGGGCATGACAGCTTCCTTGCCATAGACAAATTGGAAAGGTGTCCAGCCTGTCAACTTCTTGCACGTGGTTTGTTAGGTCCATAGCACAATAGGGATGTGCAAGTCCCAATCGTTTTGCTGCGCATTACAGACCTTAGTCAACGAAGTCTCCAAAATTTTGTTGAACGATTCGACGGACCCATTCGCTTGCAGATGGTATGGCGTGCTCTATTGATGATAAATCTAGAATTCCTCAGTGAGCGCACTGATCGTTTCATTCAGAAAGTGCATTCCCTGGTCACTCATGAGAATTTTGGGACATACAAACCGTGTTAGCGCATTTTTGAACAAAAATTTTGCAGCTGTAGCCACTATGCAGTCCTTAACCAGCTGTGCTTCTTCCCACCGGGTCAAATATTATGTCGCGGTGATGATATAGCACGTGCTCGTCTTCCCTTGAGGTGCGATAGGTCCCATGAAGTGATTTCCCATTTCTCGAATGGTTGCAGCGTTGTCTGTGGCTTGAGTGGCATTTCATCCCTCCGCAATGGTTTCCCAATCCGTTGACATACATCACAGGCCCGACAGTATGCTTTCGAGTCTTGATGTAGAGTTGGTCACCATAGTCCTGCGCAAAGAATCTTCTGTGTTGTAGCGCGACCCGCATAATGTCCTCCAGAAGCCCCCCCATGCACTTCGACTAGGATATGTCCCCGCTCGAATTCAGGTACATATCTACGTAATATTTCGTCGTTGCCCATTTTGTAGAGGTGTCCTGCAATAACAGTAAAGTCTGCTGCACATATCACCAATTATTTCTTTTGCTGAACGGAATATCCCTGCGGTGTGGCTCCTGTGGTTAAGAAGTGGATTGTATCCTCAAATGGCCATTTGCGACGCGCACTGCATACAATTGTGCATCCGGTAGTCCTTCCTCTAAGTTTGTGGGCTCTTCGTCGTTCTCAATTCGAGATAGGTGGTCTGGGCTTGTGTTCAAACGTCTTGGCTTTACGATGACTTCGAAGTCATATTCTTGAGATAATAGCAGCCACCTACAAATGCACCCCCAACCATAGGCTTATTCACTAGGTATTTTAGCGCAGAGTGGTCAGTATACATCTTAAAGTGTCCTCCGAGTAGATAGTGGTGGTATTTCTGGAGCGCATATACCATCACCAATCCTTCTCGCTCAGTAGTGGAGTAGTTCTTCTCAGCTTTCAACAATCGTCGAATTGTGAACACGATCAGATGATCAATTCCCTCTGCTCCTTCTTGAGTGACTATCACGCCCAACGTGATACACGACATGTCAACGTGCACATGAAATTTGATGTCCCATTTCGGAAAGACCAATATAGGGGATGATGCCATCTTTTTCTTAAGCATTTCCAGACTTTTGTTACATTCCTCATTCTAGAAATAACTAGCATCCTTCTTCAGCAACTGTTCCATTGGTGCTGTGATCTACGCATAGCTTTCTATGAATTCCCAATAGTAACCAGTGTGTCCCAGTGTGGCGCATAGTTGTTTGACACTTCGCGGTGCTTGCAGATTGAGTATGACAGTGATCTTCGCTGGATCCACCATCAAACCTTGCTTAAAAACCACATGGTCGAGTAGGTTCCCGAAGGGGACGAGGAAAGTACACTTCTTCAGGTTTAGTGCAATCTGGTGCCATCGGCAAGTATCTAACATTAACCGTAAGCTTGCAGTATGTTTCTTAACTAGCTCGAATATGGTCCAATCATCAAAATATACCTCTAAGAACTTGTGTATAAATTCCTTTAATGCAGCTACCACAATGTGGGAGAATATTGCCAGCGCATTATTTAGTCTAAAGGGCATCACCGTATACTGAAAATAGCCCCATTCTGTGGCGAAAGTTGTTTTACTCCGATCTTGATCTGGTGGTACCCCGAGAAACTGTCCGTGAAAGAGTACGCATCCTATCCTCCCACATTTTCCAGTACCTCGTCTGTAAATGCCGCCAGAAATGGATCATTGACACATGCATCATTGAGCTTTCTGAGATCCACGCAGATGTGAATTTCACCCTTCTGTTTCTTCTCCTGCACAACCATAGGACTTACCCAGTCAAACTCCTCTACTGGTTCAATTAGTCCTGCTGCAAGCATCTTTTCCAACTCTTCGCGGACCTTCGCTTTGTATTTTGGATTCAATCGGTAAGGTTGCTACTTAACTGGTTTCACATCCGGCTTCAGGGTTATCTTCATCATTTCCAGGTCACCGAGGATCCCTTTTAACTCCATGATTTTTGTTGGGAATAAATCTTGATATTCTCGAAGCAACTCGACTACCTTTACCACCGTGGCATCGTCCCAATAGTCCCCCAGCGTTGCATACTTCAGATCTTCCTCTGTTCCAATGTTTACTTGTTTCATTTTCAGTGGCACGGTGATGTCTGGATCCTCGATTGCTGGTCAACGCGCCTCGCGACTCTCCTCTGCTTCTGGAATATTGATGTTTCTAGGGTCGTCCTTGTTGGGTTATGTTATATTCTTTCCACGACTAACCTACCTATGGTTTTCGGTCCATGGTTTTGGACACGATGGTTTTTGGTCCATGGTATTGGATGCTTCGGCATGTATAAATATGTATTGTAACATTGAAAGGAATATAATGAAAAATCAA
>APFE030426464.1:0-16130 GCA_000404065.3 Pinus taeda | reverse complement strand
GGGTGGGGACCTCCACCCATCATCAGGGACCAAAAGCATAATAAGTGTCCACCTGAAATGTTGGATGGATTAGAAATCCCTTACACAGTTTTTTTCGAAAATTATCCACAACAATTATATATGTTGATGATGCCATTATGGCTGTATATGGTGAGAGAACTAACCACCAACATGTTAGAAGTAATTTGAGAGGACAATAGGAGGTTGATATCATTCTTGCAAAGTCATTTATGTGGGAATTGGTACCGACACACATGATATTGATACAAAGTGTAGAAGCGGAGTCCATAGAGTTATTCAATACAATGTTTCACAACCATGGAAGAGAGAACACGTTTACCTATACCCAGATGGATAAGTGGGAATCCATAACATCTTCACTCGTGATGCCACACCCTCCTTAATCAAAATTTTGAGGAAAAGAGAGTTGAGGAGAAGAAATTTGGAAAGAGATCCCTAAAAAATATCAAGACTAAACCCAAGGGCTTGCATTATTCTATCCCTCTACAAATTGTTGATGCATATGACCTTAAGAAGGAGAACGAGGATGCAAAGGAAACTCTTCCTATAAATTAGAGAATAAGGCATAAGCAAAATCTACAGAGTTATTTGAGATCATGATTTACAACCATGGTAGAAAGAGAATGGTTTTCCTTATACCCATAATGGTTAAGGGGGACTATATAACTCTTCATGTATGATTTTGAACCACTCTACATCAAAAAATTGAGGAGAAGAGAGTTGAGAACTAGAAGATCCCTGACAAATTATTATAAAGAATCATTGGTACAAAGCTTATAGTCATGGGTTATAATACCCGTCTTTGAATTTTTGAGGTAGATGGCCTTAAGAAAGAATGTGCTGATGTAGAGGAAACCCCTCTTAAAAGTCAATTCAAAGGAGGACCTATGAAACCCCAAACCTGAAAATAGAAGGTTGTAGCTCCACCCAACACTCATTCGAAAAAATGGAAAGGTCCGAGACTCACGAAAAGTTTCACCTCTAAACATGAGTCCACCATTTAGAAGATGACAAATTTTAAAGATAAAGTTTGTAATAAGAGAAGGAACACTTATAGCCAAATGATTGATAAGGCACATACACAACCTATGTTGGACATAGGAGTCTTTGAAAGTAGGGTTAGCCACTAATCACTCACTATCAACATTTGCTAGCAAAACAAATATATTTTCAATTTGGATAAGCGATCAAAACAATACAATCATATCTTGGTACACATTTTGGACACTCTTTAGCTCTTGTGTGATAAGTATCACTCTCTTCTTAATGTAATTGAAGACTCGACTAGATGTGACAAGGAGGTTCAAATCATAGAAATGCTTCAAAGGGTTTAATAGCAAAAAAAAGGGACTCCATGCTCCAAAATTCAAACAACCCAAAGCACCCTATCTATCGCCCCAAGTTCCCCTGTCATGTTTTTTTGTTTATAGATGTTGGTATTAGTTATAGCATGTTCAAAACTAGTCACAAGTTCTTCTATTTAGTTTTACATGGGGCAATTGGCTTTCCCATGCCACTTGTTTATTTTATTGTATATGTTATTTTAACTCCATGTTTCAAGACCTTTTTCGTTTAAATACAATAATGACACTTCCAAGAACCATCAAAGACATCAATTTCTATGTTTTCCTTTTACTAATCTTTACTAAGGGACAACTCAAAAGTGAGTTGAGATGATACTTCACAATTTTTAGAAGGCCAAGAGATTGAGGATGGATGGGTGGATCATAGAGTTTTTTCATAGGTTTCTTTGACATCATAAAAGATGACCTATTGAAGGTTATTAATGAGTCCATGGTGTTAGGGAGGATGCTTGCAGTTTTTAATTCTAGCTTCATTACCTTGATCCCAAAATAAAATTGTCTTGACTCTTTGAGAAATTTCAAAATGTATCATTGTGTAATTGCATATTTAAAATTAGGGAAAATATTATTGCTCTTAGGGTCAATATGATATTGTCAAAAACTATTTAACATGAACACTTTGGTATTTTTATGGGAATATAGATACATGAAGTAGTCAAGGTAGCAGAGGGACTACATTTGATCAAAACTAAAAAAACCCATAAATAGTCATAAAGATAGACTTATTCAAAGTGTGCAAAAAAGGAAAGTTGGTTATATTTGTGATTAACATTGATTTATTTAGTGTTTGACGTTTATTTTTGTGAATAGGATCATGAGTTCTTTCTCTTTCGTTTCCTTTGCTATGCCAATTAATGTTTTCACCTCCACTTCTTGTAGGCCTATAAGGATGGAAAGTTAGGTATATTTGATATCACCTCTTTTTCCTTCGTTGTAGTAGAATGATTAAGTGGATCCTTTTAAGAGGAAAACAAAAAAATTAGGTGCATTTAGAGGCATCAAAATTTGAGTTTTTCATTTATCACATATGTTGTTCATAGATGATATTTTCCTCTTCTGTGATCATATTAGGTAGGATGCTTTAAATATTAAAGAGGTACTTGACCTCTACTACATTGCAACTAACATGTTGGTTAATGTTTGGAAGTCAACAATTTCTTTCTTTGGGACCATTACAAAAGAAATCCATTTCATTAATCAATTATTTCCCTAATAAATGGTTGATTTAGAGTAGTGGATGAATTATATTGAATTTATTCTTAAACCTAATAATTATGGAAAGAGATATTAGAGTTGGCTTATAGCCAAGGTAGAGAATAGACTAAATGTTTGGTATAACTAATGGTTATCTCATAGATCAAATGTATCATTGTTAAATCTATTATTGAAGCAATAATTGTTTATTGGATTGTAGAAATTCCTTGTAGATTCAAACTGATAATTGTAATTTACTAAAACAATAGACTTGAATCTACTCTACTCGTCGCCAAAAATAATTAATCAATTGAAAAATCACGAAGCATATAAGAGAAAGAATTCAATCAACACATTACACAATGATTTCCTGGGGAAAGCCACAACCAAAAAGCCATGTTATTTGTATATTGCATTAGTCAGAAAATATGAGAAGATTACAATGCTTTGCGCAAGCCAGAGCAGCCTCTGCACTATCTCTATTTGTCTCATTGCTTCCTAGATAATCCCAAGCCAATACTTAACCAAATTTTGGCTTTCCCAAGTCCCTATTTTTCTTGGATTGTTTCCTTGGGAATTAACCCCCTATTAATTAGGGAAATTCCTCAATATGAATTACGCAATCCTCATAGGTATTCCTCTGACTGCATCCACCACTTGTACAATTTGGATGATTATACAACTGATAGTACGTTGGCCTTGAAATCTAATCTCAACAGGGTAACTCTGAGATCTGACATGCATGAGTTATTTATGAGTGAATCATTAGTAAACTAGTTGAACACGTGAAGCAACACCCCATTGTCTAACCTCCTAAAAGTTCCTCCATTAGTTGGAACTAGTTTAATTGATTTTAACTCAGTTAAACTTAATTAATTAACTACAACTCAAAATAAACTCAACTAGGGCTCCTATTAGACCCTCAACTCGAATTAACTGAGCCAACTAAGTCAAATTAACTTAGTTAACTTGTACAAGTTGTATTGTGATGTGGAATTACAATTTTATTCCTAATTTAATTCAAGGACAAAATTAAACCAGGATTTCCTTGTTGCATTTTCAACACTCCCTCTCAACAAGGAAGTTATTATCAGATACCCCGATCCTGCCTCTATGGAACTCGAATTTTCCTCTTGATAGTGCCTTAGTCAAGATGTTTGCATCTTGTTCCCCTATAGGAATGTACTCCAACAACGTGATTCTCCTCTACACACAATCTCGTAGATGGTGATACCGAATGTTGATATGCTTGGAACGATCATGAAAAATTGGATTCTCGTAAAGTTTGATACAACTATGATTGCCACAGTAAATCAATGTAGGATCCATTCGTTGACCAAACAACCCAACAAGGATCTTCCTCATTCAGATATCCTCACAAGTTGCTTGACTAACAACCATGTACTGTACTTCTATCGAATTGAGTGCAACCGATCTCTGCTTCTTGATGTACCAAGAAATTATTGTTGACTCAATATTGAAGATTCCCCCTAATGTGATCTTCCTGTCAGATGGACTCCCTACCCTATCTGCATCTATGAATCCTTGTAACTTCACTCCATTTTCCTGTCTATGCCGAAGACCAAATTGAGTGGTGCCTCAGAGGTATCTCAACACATGTTTAGCTACCTTCCAATAGAGTTTGGTTGGATTAACCATTGCTTGACTAAGTTGGTTAACTGCAAAATATATGTCTAGTCGTGTGTTCACCAAGTACATAAGTGAACCCACAAGCTGCCTGTAAATAGTAGCCTTCACTACTTCACCTGAAGTAGCATATTCCTTCCTCCAATTCCCTACTAGAGGAGTCTCCATGGGTTTGTTGCTCTCCATGTGGAACTTCTTCATTATCTCATTGGCATACTTGCCATTAGAGACAAACAGTTCCTCATCTCCTTGCCATATTTCCATACCACATAAATAATGCATGAGCCCCAGGTCCTTCATCTTGAATTCTCTTGGAAGATCTTATTTGCAAGATTTGACGAGCTTCTCATCACCTATTAGAATTAA
Organism: Pinus taeda; assembly: GCA_000404065.3. NCBI lineage: Eukaryota > Viridiplantae > Streptophyta > Pinopsida > Pinales > Pinaceae > Pinus > Pinus taeda. The sequence continues at coordinate 11,538 of APFE030426464.1, read as the reverse complement.
TACTATAATCAATAATTTACCTTTAACAACATTATGGTAAAGGTTTTCATCTGCTTCTCTTTTGGTGAAGCCCAATGTGGTGAAATAATTGTCAATCATGGCGTACCAAGCATGGAGTGCTTGTTTCAATCCATACAATGCTCACTTGAGTGTGCACACATGCGACTCACCGTTGAAGGTCTCAAATCTATCTGACTGCTCAATGTACACCTCTTCCTCAGTCATTCCGTTGAGGAATGTTGTCTTCACATCTATTTGATGTATCTTCCATCCCATCTGCGCTGAAAGTGCTAGAATAGATCTGATTGAAGAGTACCTTTCTACTGGAGAAAAGGTATCCTTGTAATCAATTCCCTCCACTTGAGAGAACCCTCTGGCTACAAATATGGCCTTGTGTTTCTCGACACTCCCATATGTTGCTTGCTTTACCTTTTAAAGCCATCAAAAACTCACCACTGACTTGTCTACTGGTCTTGGGACCACTTCCCAAACATTATTTTGATAATGGAGTCATACTCCTCTACCATGGCATTAAGCCATACTGGTTGTTGCACTGCTTCCTCGAATGAGGATGGCTAAATCTCTATACTCTCGCTCATTAGAGCCATGTAGCAAATGTACTGATCTGGTGACCTCCTCTGCCTACGTTGTGGGTGCGTGCTCCCACATTCTCTCTAGCATCATGCATCAATATGTCATCCTCTCTAGTGCGCTTCCTTCCATCCTTGGAAGTCTCTGCATGAGTAGGTGCCTCCACTCTCAACTCCTTTGCATGTGGCTTCTCCACATTATCCTGAGGTTCTTCCTTTGGAGCTAAAAGCTCCGCATTTGCATGTAACTAAAGCTCTCTCTCAAGGGACTGTATCATGGCCTTCTCTTCATCAAACTTCACATCTCTATGAACCACTATCATCCTGTGAGATGGTAGGTACACTTGATAGTTGTGAGGTGTATCAGTATACCCCACAAATATGCCCAACTCAGCTGTCAGTTCTAACTTTTTCCTTGCATCCTTGGTAACATGACAGTAAACTGATGAATTAAAGATCCTGAAGTGTGCCACATATAATTTCTTACTTGCAAAAGATTCTTTTGGTGTACTCATCCTGAGAATCTGACGAGGACTCTTGTTCTGCACATATACAATTGTGTTGCATGCTTCAACGCACAAGTGTAACGGTAGGCCCTAATCATGTAACATCGCTCATGCAATTCCCACAATACTTATGTTCTTCCTTTCATCCAACCCATTCTGTTGCGGGTTATGAGGTGCTATTAACTCTCGTTGAATGCCTTCTCATGTACAAAAGTTCTCAAATTCATTTGAAACATATTCTCCACCATTATCGCTCCTAAGAGCCTTCACTTTCTTGCCAATGTCTTTCTCAACAAGTGCTTTAAATTCACAAAATTTAGAGAAGGTGTGATCTTTCTTCTAAATGAATAAAAACCAACACTTATGTGAGAAATCATCTATAATATTACATAATACATGTGCTTGGCCGTGGAGATTGTTGAGAACTAACCACACACATTTGAGTGAGCTCTTTCAAGGATCGCTTGCGCTCGATTGTCCTTATCATGAAAGGTGGTGTTATAGACCATTTTGCCACATATGGTCAATAGGCCTTCAACTAGATCAATCAAAATCGTTTGACCCCTTTTTCATCATCCTTGTACAAAGCCCTAAGCATGACCCATTATAATCCATGATTTTCTACTTGGAAGTACCTTGTTTCAACCATTTTAAGGACCAACGCACTATGATCTCTTACTGGCCAACATTGACTACTAGGTTTCCCTACTTTGCACATGCGTTGATCACTAGTGGTTTGCTCAATGTTGGGGGTGCATTGATTCTAGAAATTCAGGAAAAAGAGAAAGAATCTCGAAGCTTCCTCTTCTGGAAGCTTCCAGGATTTTTTGTAACCACTTACCTCTGATAAAGTCTCAAATATTATCCTATCTTACCTTGGATTTTTCATCCCTTATCCCTTGAGCTTATCCTCCCATCAAGAGTGGATCTCAAGCCCGAATTGGCAAAAGGATAAGAATTCATGAACTACCTCCTTCATCGATATATTACTGCCATCCATAGACAAGGGGTTGGATTTTGGAGAGTGATTCTACCCTTATATTGTTTTTGTGAGGGATATCTTTCCATGCATTAGGGTGATTAGAGGTGCACTTTGTGACAAGGAAAGGACAAGTCAACTTGGAGGAGTTCTTCTACAAGATCAACACCTATTTTTTGTTGTAACTCACTCCATTTCTATTAATGCAAAGAGTTCTTTATTTTCCTATATATCATGTTATGTTTTCATATATTTCAATACCGTGTTGATCTATTGAATAAAGCGATTAGATGATGTTGCATAGATTCCATGGATCGTTGGCTTGTGTTATCTGACTGTGTAGGTTCTAATTATAACGATCAGAACTAGGATTGGAGAATTCAATCCAAGGAAGGAGCGAAGCATATGACAAATTCAAGGTAGGCTTCATCCCGTTATCTATTTACTTTAAGGAAAACATTAGTCCCTTTGTCTTTATGTTGTTATAGGTTAGTCCACCAAACCTAGGGAAGATACTTCTGTCTGTAGTCGTAGATTCCGCATAATAAATTGGCGGCCATACTAGGGTTCAATGTATTTCCTTGGTGGTTTCTTTGTCCATTGTGTTGTTCTTACTTCTTCTTCATACCTTTACTATCTCATTCAGTCAAGAAAAAAACCTAGGAAGACCTTTCATTGAGATTTAGTTTCATTTTTTGTGTTAGAACTTGGCTTTCTTTAAACACTGCACCCTGTGGTCTACATACAGTGCATTGCAGTGCACCCTAGCCTTCTTTGCACTTGCATTGCAGTGAACCCTATCCCTTTCAACACCTGCTGTGATCCTAATTTGATGCACAAAATTTCCTTTCTGTGATTTTCTCTCTGATTAACTTTGTTCCAATTGGTCCTCCTTATGTCCCTGAGTGTGTTTTGGTCTCTCATAAGCCTTCATCTTGTTATTTTTTGGTTTTGAGTGCCTTTGATAAGAATTTGTTTATATTTTCCTTTGTTCTTGTCAATAGGTCATTAGCAAACTAAATTATTTGATCATTGAGTGCTTGAGAGAATTGGTGTTTCAATAATCATTTTGAATAGTTTATTTTATCAACGATTAGGAAAATATCTTAGTTTTCATCTGAAAATTAAGTGAAATCTAAAATAAAATTCGTATGCATCATGCATTGCATATAGGGCTTTGATTTTGGTTGGAAAAGTGAAGTTTTAGAGATCGATTGTTGCATCACTTGTTTGTTGTATTGTTGATTGATTTCTTCTTCCCCTACTTAGTTAGGCATTTCATTGTTAAAAGGAAAATGAAAAGAGTTATTTTTGTCATATCAGTTTCATCATAGGTGTGTTCAGGTGACATCGAGTTTTGAGCCTTGAAATCAAAACATAATTCAAGATCAACTCTAAAATTCACTTCAATTAACCTAAGGAGCATTTGAAACTTAATGACACACACAGAGGTCTAGGTTAGAGGTGTGTTTCGACGTTTTTAAATGTAGGAGTTGTCATTTTTTGTTAGCGTTTCATTCCGGGGTGATATCCCATTCCATGTATGTGAGTGTGTCAGATCGTTCTCCACGCACCTTCAAGTATATCGAATGGTGCTCCACGCATGATAAGTATATGGGAACGCTCTCATCGAATGATTACACATTAGACAACACTATTATGGACTTCACTTCCATGTACCATCGAGTATATTTTGGAAGTCAACCATAGGTTTCTATCCTCACCATAAGTAACTGATTCAGCTACCTTGTATACCATGACACATCGAACACAACATTCAGGGAGATTTTTTCACGTACGTTAAGTCCTTGGTTTGCCAAGGTATATATTGCAGTTCACGGTTGCTTGGTAAACCCTTTTGACTAGTTACCCCTCTTTGTTTTTGTTCTTGTCTTTAATTTCTAAAATCAAGTAATTGATCATGAAACAACATCCTTACCATGGAACAACTCCTTAGTAGATCTTAGGTTGAGACTAATGGCAACATTTCACGAATCCACCGGTCAAGGAAACCCCTATGACGGGAATCCTAGTCCTTTTCCTTCTTTTGGAAATATTGGTTCTCCTTATATGGAAATGTTGTCCCTTCTCGAATTTACCATTGGTTTACCAATTTGGTTGTTTCCGACCACTAAGGTTATGAATGTCCAGATTTCTCCTCAACCAGATTCTCCTCCACCTGAAAAATATCAACCTCAAGTTGATCCTAAAATTGACCCTTTGCCTTCTTCGCATGTTCGCTCTTCTTCCTATTCATCTAGTGAAAGCCTCAAATTTAGTAACCAGGTGAATAAGAAGAAGAAGATAAGGAAGATTAAGAAGAAGAAAAATAAGAAGGGAGCAACCAAGAAACCATTACTATAGATGCAACTAGTATGGAGGAACCTTCCAATCAACCCCGCAAAGTTAAACTCCCTTGCATGTTATGTAAGGGTGACCACCTTCTTAGACACTGTCCTGGTATTCCTAAGATATTAGAAGTGTGGTCTACAGTTTCACATCAACCTTTGTCATTAACGTCTGGCGATCATGTTGGTGATAAACCATCACCTAGTGATAGTAAGTTCCATGGGAAAAGGGGTAAAATCAAGTTTCCTTGTAGGTTATGTGAAGGGAATCATCCTATTCACCTTTGTCCTTATATGGATGAAGCCTCAAAAGTGTTGGAAAACCTTACAACTTCTCAGCCTTGTCTTCCGGCTAGTTATCGAAAGCTTTCTCCCAATCATCCACTAGATGATGAAATGATTGATCAGAATCCATCTCCAATCAATCTCGCTCTCTCTAAATGTGAATCCCATGAGTCTGTTCTTGACTAACCATTGGTTGATAAAATTGTTGACCCGATTCCACCTTCAGTTAATCATAATTTACCCGTAGAGAGTGAGGATCATACCACTCAAATTCTTATTGTTTCTTCTAATTTTACCAGACAAGGGAGCATTTCTCCCGTTCCCATGAAACCACCTCCAACGAAAAAGGACATTTCCTTTGATTGGAGTCAATTGATAGAACCTCGTCTCCATTCTTACATGCCTTTTATGATCATGGTAAAGGCTTATGATAAGAATATCCATCACACTGCTATATATGAAGGAGATTTTGTTATTTTTCTATCCTCCACTGCTTGGAAAGCTTTGGGTTCCCCACAGCTTGAGTCTGCTACTCTGAATCTATTAGATTTTAACATAAGAACCAATCAACCCTTAGGGATCCTTCCTCTGTTTCCTGTTACCTTGGGAGGAAAAACTGTATGTATTGATGTTATGGTTGTCTTTAGAGTGACGTGCTTCCTGCATGATGGAAGGATTGTGGCTACCGATCAAATTTCATTTGTTGGTCCTGAGTTGACTACCCATTATCCTACTTCCACAAGCATTCCAAATGTGCAACTGTTATCTTCCCCGCCACAGGTTAATTATGTGGCAAACTATCCCATTCACATACATACTGATGAATATGAGCCTTTCACTATCCACTCAACTTCTTTTGACCTAGATCCAATAGGTGATATGGTGAACCATTTACTAGGGGCATTAGAACCCAATATTTCTATTGGATCCTTTGATTCGTATCCAATCTAGAGCGTTTTTCTCCCATCATATGAGACGCTCTTTAAAGCCATGACCTTCTGTAGGTTATGATCAAGGTGTAGGAGCAAAGTTCATTTTCTTGTGTCAAACTCGTTAAAAATGAAACAAGGTCCTTTGAGCAAAATTCCTTTTCTTGTGTCAAGCTCGTTAAAAAATGAAACAAGGTGTCAGGAGTATAGTTATTTTTCCATGTCAAGATCATTAAAAAATGAATAAAACCCCATTCCAATTCAAGTATTCGATTAGATCTCGTGAATTCCCAGTCGATTATTTCACTTGATCTCGTAAATGAACCTTCATCCCATCCACCTGTTAGTAACCGGTAGTCTACTTAAGTGAATGAAATGAAGCTTGGGGGGCATGTACCTCGAATTGAGTCATTATTATGGGGGCATGCAAACTTATTTCAAGCATAGTTTTTCCTTTGTTTCAAGCTTGTGTCAAAATGAAACCATTCTCATTTTATCTCTCATGATTGTCATCTTTATCAACCTATTTTTTCCAAATGAGCCTTGGTTTTCTCTTTCCATCATCACCATCTACTTGGTCAATCATACACTTTCACTTAGTTGTTTTTCCCTTTCGTGAAGAACTGTTGCGATGAGTGGTCTTATTATCTAGCCTCTTAACCTCTACGTGTTTTGAGAAGTTCCATCATGACCGTAACTAGATTTTATCCCTTTATACCACTCGTTCCTCTAGGAGGAGTCCTCTTTAAACTCTTTTAGACTCCCAAAATATGAAATATTGTCAAGCACATTTCTTTTCGAACTCATTAAAGTAAATGAAAAGACGTCTACTCAGTATAAGTTTAACCCTTTTCTAGATTGAGATAGACTACTTACGAAAGAGGAATACCTTAGTCGAACATGGCTAAGAGGTTCTCTTGGGTATTAGTTTTTGCCTTTTTTTTTTACCTAAGGGACTATTTATGAAAAGAAACATCTAGAGTTTTCTTTTTTGCCTTTTTTTCAAACTCTCTAAAAATTAAAAAGATGTCGAGTTATACCTTTGCTGGACTCATTGAAACATCAAACAATGATGGACTCGTCGTTCATGACAAGACAAAACCACTCATTTGCCAAGTTTGTTAAATATTCTCGGAGGGATTCATCCGAAGGATGAACCTATAGATCAAGCATATGTTATCCTCCTCAAGCTTGTTAAAAAATAAAGAGGTATTAACCAGTATGGTTGGGGAAATTAGGAAAATAAGGTACTCCCTTTGATAATGGCAGCGATTCGCTCTTGAACACAACACTCTTCCACTTCATCTTAGTGGTTGTTGGGTTGGGAAATATGCTTGTCTTTTGGTTTGTCATACCATTTAAAAGCCTCCATTTTTGGTTTTGGGTCAATGCTGCCAACTCCATTTCAGTGTCGCCGTTGTGTTCAAGAGAAGTCATTCAGTTAATATCTGCTACAACACTCTTAAGCCTTCATTCCATGTATGCCTTTCTTGATCCAGTTTTGTATCAACATCATTTTGATCATTGTGTCTCAAATTATCATACCCATTTCGTGTCGTTGATGGGGTTCAATACATCAAGGCCCTCTTGCGTTGGGTCGCTTCCTGTCGACATCAACTCATTATCCAGGAAGTTGACTTGGAAACACCCCTCGATACTTGCATACATCTATGGAAAGTTTCCTCGCTCTAGGCGACGGGTTTACATCATTGGCTTTCAACCAAAATATTTTGTGTGGTGTTCAACATCAACTCATTTATTCACACCATACATATTGTACTAGAGTACCTTGAGAGCCATTAACAACATTGATGGTTTCTCTCACGTCTACTAACAAATTACATCATTGGTCGCTAATCAGATGGTGTCTACCATTTTCGACTTCAACTCATTGATTCACATGGTTAGACTCGTACATTGATTGGTCGTGGGAACGAGATAAAATACCTTAAATATAGTTTCATCCATTCAAGATGTGATTTTAGGAGTAATACAAGATCACAATGTATGATGACTAAGATCATACAAACCTTCATCTAGTCACGAGTCCACCATCAGTCATCCGTGGACATGTATTTTGATCATTGTACATGTAATGTTAGCTTATGTGTTGAGTATGGGTATGCTTCCCTCAACAAATATGTCATGATGTAAATGTATTTTAACAGATAATGATCCCGCAGGTTATTCTTGATCCCGACTTGTCACATGGTAAAGCACTTCAGTCATCAAATATCATTTCTAACTTTGCGCTTTAGGGGGCAATATGTTATAGACCATTTTGTCACATTTGGTCAATAGGCCTTCAACTGGATCAATCAACATCCTTTGACCCATTTTTCATCATCCTTACACAAAGCCCTAAGCATGACTCATTCTAATCCCTAAGTTTCTACCTGAAAGTACCTTGTTTCTATCATTTTAAGGACCAACGCACCCTGGTCTCTTACTGGCCAACATTGTCTACCAGGTTGCCCTACTTTGAACCTGTGCTGATCACCAGTAGGTTGCTCAGTGTTGGGGGTGCGTTGATTCTAGAAATTTGGGAAAAAGAGAAAGAATCCCAAAGCTTCATCTTCCAACATTCCAGAATATGTTGTAGCCATTTGCCTTAGATAAAATTATTGAATCATATCCTATATTACCATGGAGTTTTCATCCCATATCCCTTGAGCTCATCCTCCCATCAAGAGTGGAGCTCAATCCCAGATTGGTAAAAGGATACGAATTCATGAACTACCTCCTTCACCTATATATTTATTGCCATCCATAGGCAAGGGGTTGGATTTTGGAGAGTGATTCTACCCTTATGTTAGTGCTGTGAGAGATATTTTTCCATGCATTAGGGTGATTAGAGGTGCACTTTGTGAGAAGGAAAGGACAAGTAAACTTGGAGGAACTCTTATACAAGACCAACACCTATTTTTGGTTGTAACTCACTCCATTTCTATTAATGTAAAGAGTTCTTTGTTTTCCTATATATGATGTTATGGTTTCATATATTTCAATACCATGTTGATCTATTGAATAAAGTTATTATATGATGATGCATAGATTTCGTGGATCACTGGATAGTTTTATCTGACTGTGCAGGTTATAATTATAGCAATTAGAGCTAGGATTGGAGCATTCAAGCCAAGGAAGGAGTGAAGCATATGACAGATTCCAGGTAGGCTTCATCTCGTTATATATTTACTTTAATGAAATCAATAGTCCTTTTTTATTTATGTTGTTCTAGGTCATTCCACCAAGCGTAGGGAAGATACTTCTATCTGTAATCGTAGATTTCACATAACAAGTGGCTTTGGTGTACTTCCCCAATGTACACCATTTGCATGTATCTCTCTACTTTAGTGCACCCTTGGGAAGTCTTGTAGAAATCTGTTGCATGATCTTAGAAGCTCCATGGTGCAAGTGGCCTAATATTCTATGCCATAATTCACTGATGTCTCGGCTCTGCAGCTTCTCTACTTTTTTTCTCAAAGTAGCACAGTCTTCTACATCCAATTTGTTGAAGTTCTTCACTTGAACTCCAATCCGCTTCACTTGTCTTGTGGCTATGTGACGAAGGAAATCCTTTCCTTTGCTAAATATCACATCGTAGCCACATTCCTCCAACATAGAAACTGAAACTAAATTCTTCTTTAAACATGGAACATACATGACCTCTTTTAATGTAAGAGGAGAACCAGTCTCCCTCTGAAAAGTAACAATACCAATGTTGGTCATGTTATACCTTCTATCATCTCCCATTTCGATGTGCATTTGGAGGTCCTTCTCGTCCAAGTCATTGAAAAATTATTTGTTGTTGGTCATATGGAATGAGTCTCCACTATCCATATACCACACGCTACCCATCACCAATGTCACCATGCATGAAATGAGGGTGAAATCCAACTCGAATTGTGAATCAAGAGATTTAACTTTCGTTCCTCTTGAGGGATTCTTGCGGGCCTTCTTATGCGGACACTTCGTGGCATAGTGTCCCAACTCATGATAGTGATTACATTTAATCTTCAATGATTCCTTCTTCTTGCCGCCCTGACTGGAATATCCTTTGGATTGGAATTTCTTTCCTTTCCCTTTCTCTGCCTTTCCAGCTAAGGAACAATTCTCCTCATCGTCATGCTTGGATGAGGTCCCATCTCTAGTGCTTTGACTTATCTCTTCTTGCACCAAGTCGGACCACAAATGATCCCACTTTAGTAGATTCTCCCTCCCATTTACTGAATCCTGGTAGTTGTGTCAGGTCTTGTGCAGGCCTAGAAGTGCTAGGATGACCATATCATCTTCAACATCTGTAATACCAATGCTCCCAAGCTCATCTTGACATTGGGTGAACCTACTAAACTATTGTGGTATTATGTCACCCTTCTCCATCTTGATCTTACAAAGCTTTCCCTTAAGTGGAAACTTCCTATGGTGATTGTTGTTTTGAAACAAGTTGACCAAGGATTTCCACATTCCATATGGTGTTTCCTTCCCATGGAAGTTCGAGACAATATGATCTCGAACTCCTTCTAGTATAATCCTTCTTGCCTTTGCAACACATTTCGTCCACTTTGCCAGATCTTGAGCATCCATTGTTGGAGGCTTAGGAATATCTTTGTCTATGAATTTCTTTAGCCCATTTTCTTCCAACAATGCCTCCATCTTGTCCTTCCAAGTAATATAGTTCTAACTACTCTCAACGGCATATTCAGGTCTCAATCCGTAGAACAACATTCCACTGGCTCTGAAGAATGATACTGCAAATTTGATTTCACCTGCAAAAGACAAACTTGTATTATCCTCTTTTAGAGTGAATTATGCTCTGATACCATGTATAAATTCCTTGTAGATTCAAACTACTAATTGTAATTTACTAAAATAATATAATTGAATCTAGTCTACTCATCAACGGAAACAAATAATCGATCGAGAAATCATGAAGCATATGAGAAAGAATTAAATCAACACATTACACAATGATTTCTTGGGAAAGGAACAACTAAAAACCACTGTTATCTTTTTATTGCATTAGTCAGAATATACGAGAAGATTAAAATGCTTTTCTCAAGCTTGAGCAACCTTTGTACTATCTCTATCTGTCTCACTACTTCCTAAACGAGCCGAGGCCAATAATTAATCAAATTTTGGATTTCCCAAGTCCTTATTTCCTTGTGTCGTTTCTTTGATAATTAGCCCCCTATTAATTAGGTAAAATCCTCAATATGAATTGTGCAATCCTCATAGGCCTTCCTTTTACTACATGCAACACCTGTACAATTTGGATGATTATACAACTGATAGTACACTGCCCTTGAACTCCAATCTCAACTGGGTAACTCTCAGATCTGACATGCATGAGTTATTTATGAGTGAATCATCAGTTAATTGGTTGAATACATGAAGCAACACCCCACTTTCTGACCTCTTACTAGTTCCTCCATCAGTTGGAACTAGTTTAACTAAATTTAACTCAATTAAATAGAATTAATTAATTACAACTCAAAATAAAACTCATCCAGGGCTCCTATAATGCAGGAGACAATCTACATGACTCAAGTTAGACCTTCAACTCGAATTAACTGAGCCAACTAAGTCAAGTTAACTTAGTTATCTCATACAAGTTATCTTGCGATGTGGAATTACAATTTTATTCCTAATTTAATTCAAGGAAAACATTAAATAATGATTTTCTTGATGCATTTTCAAGATGTATGTCCTTGGTTTACATCCCTAAAAGTGTTATGAATAGAATTAAAAAATAAGTTATAAGTTTTTGTGGTTAGGTAATAGATAGAGATATAGAATCCCTTTGGTAAAATGGTAGCAATTAGCCCTACCCAAACACCTAGAGGGTTGAGGATTAAAAAATACATTTTCTTTCAACAATGACTTAACTTCCAAGTGTGTATG